>OY856188.1:285218057-285349623 GCA_963693315.1 Diogma glabrata
GCTTTTATTTTTTGCAACGCTGAACTCTCTCTCTCTCTCTCTCTCTCTCTCTCTCTCTCCTCTCTCTCTCTCTCTCTCTCTCTCTCTCTCTCTCTCTCTCTCTCTCTCTCTCTCTCTCTCTCTCTCTCTCTCTCTCTCTCTCTCTCTCTCTCTCCTCTCTCTCTCTCTCTCTCTCTCTCTCTCTCTCTCTCTCTCTCTCTCTCTCTCTCTCTCTCTCTCTCTCTCTCTCTCTCTCTCTCTCTCTCTCTTTCTTTCTCTCTCAAAAATCGATTTATCAAATATTCTACATAATTTCTATTCCCTTATTGACTTTTTGATGCTTCACACATACATATGCTTCACACAGTTAATTTGAAAGAAAATGTTACGTAATCTTTGATAAATCAATAAAGACAGAAAGATAGTAAAACCAGATCATCTTTTCAAATAGGTGTCAATTAAATTATTAATAAATTAATTTCCTCGGTACATTTGAATTAGATTTGTAATGTTAATTTGATTTTATTTAGCTACTGATAAAACGAGTCTGCTGTAATAACTAACAAGCATAGATAATGAAAAGTGGCAATAGAAATATTTATAGATATGTGAAATATTAATTATACTGATACCGCATTCACAGCGACATAGCAAATTAGTAAATAGTATATTATAATTTGCATCTTGGCATATTTAAAATGAGTTTAAAAACGTAGATTGTAATTTGAATCGTAAGTATTTGAATCGTTTGTAATTGTAGGAAGCCTAGATATCAAATTAGTTGCAAAATTTTAAAATAAAAAGTGTTTACAGCACAGATATAAATTACATCTACTAATTTGCTATGTCGCTGTGAATGCGGTATGAATCTTTGATTCAAGGATAATTTTAAACAATAAATCCATTTTCATTTGTTAACACAAAAGTCTAGAACTCGAAAACTTACTGTTGTAAAGTTAAAATGTAAGACTAATTTAAGAAATATATTTTGCTGATTACTACAAAAGTGAATTAAAGTCCAAAAAACAAAAAAAACTCGGAACCTGCTTTGCAAGTAGTATAGTGATAGTTGTTACATATTGTTATTTTCGAAACAGTTATGTTCGGTTTGTAGTCAGCGCATTACTCTCAAAATTTTTGTATGTAATAAAACTTATCATTACAATCAGCCACTGAAGATATAGTTAGACAGTTGTCTTGATTTCGTAATCCTTTGTTATACCTTAAATTAGATATGTATATAAATATACTAATGTGTTTGAAAAAAACTTATCAAGATAAGATAATTTTAGAGAAATTATTTAAGAAGCTGAGAAACCTATTTATTAGGATTTGTTGAATATAGTAAATATTTGATGATACAATCAACTAGATGTAAATAAAATAAACAAACAGAAAATGCTACATATTTTTTGTTCCCGTGAATAAGTTCTAAATTTATATTTTATCTTTCAAACAATTTGTCACAAGCTACGTCTCATTTTTAGGTAACTGATATTTTTATCGGAAACTGTTAAGCATTACTATTTTGAATTTTACATAACTACTCAAATTTGACACAGTTAACTGGGGTGAGTTGATAAATAAATATTGAATTGTTTGTTCTTAGAAAACCTTCCCGTCTTTTGAGTTGTCCTTTACAATAATTTAGTTACTTAAGTAAATTGATCAGCAGCAAATCGGGTGATGGTAATAACTTATTTCGTTCTTTAAGGAAAACCCATACAAATGGAAATATGTTTGGTGTTGCCCAACCTTTGCCTAAATAAAGCGACTGGTATTGACGGTATAATTTTTTGCGCAAATTTCGAAAGTAAGTGGTTCAGTAAACATAAATGGACATTTACTAGGCTTGCCACGTTTTGCAAAGTTGCAACCATGCCATGCGAAACGAAAATTGTTTTAAAATCTCAGACAGAGTTGATAGATTTTTCAAACCCCAGCTATGTACAACACTCACTGTTTATCTCTTTTAGCTTTGGAAGTGGGTTGTGTGGTGTGGTTTGAAAAAATTCAAATCGCGGTTGCCAAGGACGGTCGGTTTTAGGATAAGTGGTATTCCAAACGCACAAGTTCTAAAGTTTTGCATCGCGCTCTTTGGACGTGGATTATGTGGTGTGGTTTGAAGAGTGAAATCGTGGTTTCCAAGGATGTTCGGTTTTCGGATAAGTGGTATCCCAAACACCCATGCTCTAGAGTTTTGCATCGCCCTTCTCTGCACTAAATATACAATTATTTGGGTTAGCAATAAGTAAAAGCATCTTAATGCGGTGCTTGCGTGCATTACGTGTAGTAACTAGTACCCCATTCGTAGGATTTTTTTTGTAAAAAATGAAATGAAATGTTGATGATAAATCAATATGTAGAAATCCCTTCTAGCTAGTATATTTATATAAAAAGTTGCTTGAGTCACGACAGGTGGTCATGTTTTTTTCGAAATCTTTATTTTCGTCTCTAGTGATAAAAACCTATACTTTCGTCCCTGGTGAAGAGAACAAGTTTTTAGAATCTACTAATTTCTACGCTAGCGAGATAACAACAACTGTGCTTTTTCTAAATCTATATGGAATAGAATAACAGAAATGCACCAAAATGATCTATGGTTTAGAATTAAAACAAAAAAATGTTTTGGCTATGAGTAGAAAATGTCAAAAACATATAGTTTTTTTGTTGTTGTTGAAATGAATACAAAATAAAAATGTATCCAAAACAAAACGAAAAAAAAGCATCAAAAAGTTTTCGAAATATTAAAGTTTAGAAAAATAAGGTAATAATTTCAACACAAAAGACTTTAACTTTACTAAAACGCTATCTGTTTTTTGAATTTTGAACTAATCTAACGAGAATAAAATTTTTTGTTGATTTGTAATTTTTGACCTACAAGTGTGAAAAGTCTGCGTACAGCAGTCTCCGCTATTAACCAACAGAGTCTATGTAAAATAGAACATACCACTGGCAATAGCAGTGAGAGGTCAATAACCAAGGAACTAGTCTGTACGACCACGAAACGATGTCATTTTGCGGTCTACAAATCAGTATCGAACATCAGAAAGCCGTTTTAAAAGCTCACATGTATTAATCTAAAAGGGGCATCGATATATAAGTCTAACGACGTCGGGATCATAAACCATTGTTGTCAAATTTAATTACATTTTTAACTTAGTTTGACATTTATTCTAGCGAAACAGAAGATAAAAATTTCGTTAAAAAGTACTCGTCATAAATGCAGAGCTTATGCAGTCTGGACAGGACATTATCTTATTTTACCCATATTAGCTCTTTACCCGTATACCCATATAGCCAGACATATCACTGGTATGGATACAAAGATATAGTGTGCCTCTTGGGAATATGGTGGAAATATTGACAGGTTATAATCACGCGAATAAATACAAGTTGAGTTTTGGACTAGAAAATTTTGCCGATTTTGTCCTAAAGAGGACGAAACAGTCTCTCAAGTTCCTCAGGTTTGATTCTCTCAGAACACCAAAGTCACATGCTAGGTTCAAGCAATCAAAGGAAAAGGAGGCATTCATATTAAGCGACTCTCGCTATTAAATTTGAGGATGGTCGAATTAAAACGCATCAACTTGTCCTGTAAAGTATTGGGCTTTATGAAAAAAATAATAATGAGCATATACTTAATCTATACTAAGCGGTCTTTATTGGGAAATCTCTTATTTATAAAAAAAATTACATAAAAAATCTAATGTTGTTTTAAAAAAAATAATTTAATAAGAACATACATAAATTTTATAAATTATATAAAAAGGAAAGCTTTTAACTGATTTAAATGGTTAGCATCTCCTTGTAATTGCGTTAACAGTCCACCATATGAAACATGAGCAGATAATCGACTAGATACCTCATTTTACGCTTCCTCTCCTTCCATTCTATATAGTTTTCCAAACATTAGATACTCATATACTGAAAATCCATTTTTCTTTTGGTTTCTTGTGCATTAAATTCACAACTATTAGTTTTTGCATCTTCGTGTAATGATATAGCTAATACCAAACTAAATGTATGTGAGAAATTCCATGGGATATTATAGGCACATATTTATAACCAGTATTAAATCCATTTTTTAAAAAAATGATTCGGATTCACTGCAATCGACTAACACGACCAAAGACCAAAGACCTTTTTGTCTTCGAAATCTATATCTGTTATATTAAAAAATATCTTCAAATAATATACTCAAAACTTCCAACAGTTTACATAATTAACTTGTAATTATAATTAACTAGCTAACTTGTGGCACAATCGTTACTAAGCAAGTTAACTAGTTGATTTTAATTTACCTAATATGTCGATCGAACATTTGATCTATTTTACTTCGGTCTGAAAGACCTAAGTATTACATTCATGAGCCAAAAGTGAAATTCTTACCCCCGCTTTTTTGGGTATTTCTCGACGTTTTAGGACCTACTGATTCTAAAAAAGCAAAAAAAAATGTGTGTCTGTCTGCCGGCCGTCCGGTCTGCCGGCCGTCATTACCTACGCTACAGGGAAAACCGCTGGAGGGATTTTTTCTAAAAAAAGGTATACTCAAGGGACAGTTCCGAAAGGACGCTGTGTTCAATAACTGTACCGGAAGTGTGTCGAAAAAATCATTATGTGTGTCAAAAAATAGCAAATTTTCATCTTTTTGGCATAAAAAACGTTCATTTTAAGTGATTACGAGTAGGAATATTAAATTTGGAGAAATCTTGATGGTAGCGATTGGTGTGTGAGATTAAAATCTAGATTATTGCATTATAAGTTTGTCAAAAAAATGTTGTCAAGTGTGTCAAAAGAAAGATTTTTATTTATTTTTTTACCCAATTTTTTGGAAAAAAATAAAATTAATTATTTGTTTGAAATGAAATTTTATTATTATTATTGAGAATTATGGCATTATAAGTTTGTCAAAAAAATACTGTCAAGTGTGTCAAAAAAGATTTCATTTATTTTTTTAGCCAATTTTTTGGGAAAAGATGTAGCTGTTTTGATGACGTATATGTAATTGCAAATGAGATTGGAATGGACATGGAAATTTTTGAATTTGTTATAGTTTTTGAAATATTTTTGGAATTACTTTTGATTTTGTAATAATTTTTGCAATATTTTCAGTATTTTGGAAAAAATTTCAATTTTTTGATTTTGTAAGAATTTTTGGAATATTTTTAGAATTTTCAAAAATTTTAAAGTTTTGATTTTATTATAATTTTTGGAATTTTGAAAAAAATTTCAATTTCTGATTTTGTAATAATTTTTGCAATATTTTTAGAATTTTGGAAAAGTTTGAGTTTTTAAGACTTTGTGGAATTTTTTAATTTAGAAAAAGTTTAAATATTTGATTTTATTCTAATTTTTGGAATATTTTTGGAATTTTGAAAGAAATATGAATTTGTGATTTTGTAATATTTTCTCGAAACGCTAAATGGGGAGGTTTTTGAGCAGTTTGCTGGGTGTATCATCATTTCACTAAATTATGTTAATTTATGATCTGTTATAATTTTCCGGCAACGTATTGATGTTTCGTGTTAGTTTTGTAATAAATTTCTAAACAGAGATTAAAAAAATACTTGTACTTTAACAAAGAGTTATGTTTGATATACATCGCTGCCCAAAACTAAAAACCATGTCCTCATAAAAGTTTTTTGCAGAAAATTATATCAAAATCCTTAACCCAGACCGAAGTCTTGATATCTCAGAGCTGCGAGATTTCAGCCCCTCCATAGTTTTATAGTTAGATTGTCCATCTTTTGTTTCCTTTTAATTATACTTTTCATCACACACAATTTAAAATTGCCCCATATCATCTCAATACAAAATGTTGGTCAAACAATTTCTCAGAATGAACCAGAATATTTTCTCGTTTGACTAGAATTATTTCTTGAGATGATATATGATATTAAGAAACAATTCTAGTCAAACGAGAAAATATCTAAAACCATTCTACTTTTTATAAATTGAACAGCCGTATTATATCTACATATAATAAATATTATGACAAAAGCTTTACATAACAAAATTTGTATTATTTATGTAGATAGAAACATGTATTACTGCTTGCGTGACGCAATACATTTAGCCATTTAACAAAGGTATTAACTGAGAAAATGTTAAAAATTGGTTGATTGACCTGTAGCACACATAATGTTTTTATGTATATTTGTTGACATGGATTTTTTTTAATATAATGAACTAAAATAAGGACGAAACCGAAATAAAATAGCAAATCATTTAGAGATTTGCCTTATATATGAATATTGATGTTTTAGAGTAAAACTCGAAATAGACCCGTCGTTACAGACACTTGAGAAAATTTCGGAAATGAACAAAACCGGATCCCTCTATGCGGCTACCGATTTGTGATCTACGGCGAACTGTGAACACCTTTATTAATTGTTGAGTAAGACAGTGCATCACAGATCAGTTTTTCTAAAAAACTTGTCCCTTACTTTTATTTTTATTTATCCTATCATGAAATATTTCCCTATGTTAAATTTCGTTATGTGAAAGGATTTATTGTTTAGTTAGGAAAGTGATTCATGTAAAAGAATTCAGTTGTTCAGATAAAATAATATTCTCGGGTAACGGGCGGTAACTATTTTTGGTAAAGATATAAGAACATAACCTAGAAAATTTTGCTTTTCATAATTAAAAAAAAAAAATTAAAAGTAAGTTTTCCAGATAATTAATTAGTACTAGGAGGGCCCGACGTGCTTCGCTACGCTTATAAATAAAGTTTTTGCGTAGACATTTTGTTGACGTAGAAGCAATGATTTCAAAAAGTGGTAATGAGAAATGCTAGCATATAATTTTTAATTTTTCTTTTTAAATATATGAATGAAAAATAATCAGAACTCTAGCTGATCAGTTCGGATATATGAAAAATTAGCGATCAAATAAGTTGGAGATCAAATAAGCTTACTTGAAAGCAAAATGTCTACGCAAAAACTTTATTTATAAGCGTTGCGAAGGGCGCCGGGCCCTCACTGATCAGCTAGAGTTCTGATTATTTTTCATTCATATATTTAAAAAGAAAAATTAGAAATTATATGCTAGCATTTCTCATTACCACTTTTTGAAATCATTGCTTCTACGTCAACAAAATGTCTACGCAAAAACTTTATTTATAAGCGTAGCGAAGCACGCCGGGCCCTCCTAGTATTTATAAATCTTATATTTTCTTAAAACTCAAACCTTACGCAACAACAACAAATACATCATTTTATTTAACAAAAACAAAACAACAACCACAATTTTTAATCTTATTTGAAATTTCCCGACACAACAAAAAACTTATACTTTTATATAATAATTTTATTGATTTTCCTCAAAAATTGTATCTCTTTCTTCCTAAAACATACAAAACAACACAACAACAAAGTAATATAAAAATACTTGTTTTGCACAGAAAGATCAAATCAATTTTATGAATTGTTTCTTTAATTTCTAATCAATAGAAAATATTTAAAAACAAAGAAAAATAATAATTAAATCAAATAAAATCAAAGAAAAATAATAATATTTAAAAACAAAGAAAAATAATATGTTTATTCCCTCCGGAAGCATTTCATAAACTAAATTTTCTTATTTCGTTTTGTTTGTTGTTCCGTGTTTTTTTCAAATCGTTTTTTGTATTCTCTTAAAGCAGCCTACAGACAGCGTTGCCACTCAAAAAAATTAAAATGTATCCAATTTTATAAAAAAATGTATCCAAATGTATCCACTTTTTTGAAAAAATGAAACATGATTTTTTGATATTGCTAAAGGACTAATTACGATTTACGATATATGTTTAGTACAATTCAGTATCCTGATCACATTGATTTATATAATATTAACAAAAAAATCACATTAATTCAAATATTTATCTGATGATTTTTATTTGTGTTTTATTTGATGAATAAATTTCATATACATTTTTTCACATTTTTTGTCACCTACAAAAAATCCTCTTTTTTCAGTTTATTGTATGCTAAAAATGATTTTACTGCTTACCCCATACTTATTTGAGTACCATTGGCTCAAATGGTTTTCTTCGTTTTCAAAACCTAGCTCTTTTACATTCTTCAGATTTAAGAAACAATGAGGGTTTATGAAATTGTGTAAAATGATTTTTAAATCGACTGTTAAATTGTTAAAAAAAATGTGATCGTTTTTCAAAAACATGTTAAAAATTAGTTACACTGTTCGACAACTTCTGATACTTTTTCTTTCACAAAAAGAGAATAGACGAACAATGTAACAAATTTCATAAACATTTTCAAAGTTTTTGAAAAACCAACACAGCTAAAATGCATATTAAAAAAATGTATCCATTCTAGCAGCTTTGTGATTTTTTTTGTATCCAGTATCCATTTAATAAATTTTTCAAATAATGTATCCAAATGGATACATATGTATCCAAGTGGCAACGCTGCCTACAGACCTTCAATCAATTTGTCAATCAATTGAAAACGAAATAAAATTTAGGGGATTTTTATTTTTTTATTTTCGTTTTCGAATTGATTGACAAATTGATTGAAGGTCTGTAGCCTGCTTATCGTTTTTGTGAAAAAAAAAAATATATACTTGGTCAATTCCATTTGATATTGTATAGAGGGAGCCGTTAAATTCAAAAATACATTTTAATTCGCCTAAAACTTTTTTATTTATGATCCGAAAAATCCCAAAAATCTTTAAAATCTAAGTTACACTAATATCAGTTAGCAATGGAAATTTGAAATGAATCAAAATTCGAATAAAAAAGCCTTAGGCTGTACAAAGTTTTTTTTTTAGCGTATTAATATATAAGATTACAATTAAACTAATTTGAAAATTTTTTGCCTTAGTTTTATTTTAATTTAAGCCAAATTCTCTAAAATGTAATGACATCATTCAATTCCACCAATAACATTTGAATTATACTAATAACAAATATTTATAAGTAATTTCCCAAGGGCGGTGATAATTCGAAATAATTTTTTGCTAAAAATTTTGAAAGCTTGAGGAATTTTCCAAAAAATTATGAGAATTTATCAACGAACGAGGGGAATTCGTTTAAAAAATTTTTTGCCATTTTTCATTTCTTTATATATTTTTTATGAATTATACGTTGGCCTACTGTGATATCAGTTAATTATTTCAAAAGTAGACTGAATTTTTTTGCCCTAGTTTTATTTTAATTATAATTTATATTATATTTATTATTTCGAATTATCACCGCCCTTGGGAAATTACAACCGATTATTTTTGCATTTGACAAATTTTTTATATGTTTATTGAAATTATCGCCGAAACCCTATATGTACTATTACAGTCAACTCTTCTATTTTTAAAACACGTTTTCCATATAACGCACAGTGAATATTGGGAACTATTTTCCTATTACGCGACGCGATCTACTTATAACGCGTTTTTCAATTTTATCCGTATATACTCGGCATTTGGGGTTCCCTTTTTCTTAATTTCAATTACGTATTAGACAATTAACAAATCATAAAACATTCGTTTATGTTACTTCTTCGTTCCTTTTTGTAATTTAGTTTATGTTTAAATGTGTTTATGGGTAGGATTCATAAGAAATTGTTTTGATTTGCTAAATTTAGAATATTGGAGTTGTAGCACATTAAAGATCGTATAGATAAAATTTCCTACACGAGATAAAAACATTTTACGTTTGTGAAATTGTCCCACTCGACGCTAACGCGTCTCGTGAACCAATTTTCACTCACGAAAAAGTAGTGTTGTAGGAAAATATACTATATCATAGGCTAAGTAAAATGTCTGAAATAAGTAAAAGTAGAAAACTGTTAAAAAGAAAATTTATAATTCTTGTGGAGAAAATTGCAATTTTAAATCCTTTAAGGAATGGAGAAAATGTTGCGAAATTGTTAAAATTGAATGAAGCCGTGTTCGATTTGACTGATGTAACTGAAACAACTGAAACATTGTATGCAATTGTTGTTGTTTTTTCAGTTGTTTCAGTCAAATCGAACGCACTGAATCTACAATCAGGACATTTCAATCACACATTTTCTGCAAGCGCAGGATGGTTTGTCGCTGGAAAAAAATATTAGGAGAAAATTCCAAGCAAATCATTTTAATGGCAACGAAAATAAAACATGAAGTCTCTATTTGAATTGTTCATAGCAGTTCAATCCTGATTGAAGTAAAATAATTTGTTTCTAATTGTTGTTTCTAACGATAGAAAAGCAGAGTTATCCAAACAATGTTAGTATAATTCTTTCCGTTTAATAACAAACAAATCAATCGACCCTCATATCTCATATTTAATTAAGAAAAGTTCATGCTAATTACTCATAATAAAAATACAAGTACATCTACCATCTATCTATCATATTAACTAATTAGCTGGAACACAATGGAATCATCATCATCATCATCACCCTTAAAATCAAATTCGTCATTTACTCACTGTAACAAACATAAAATACGAATGTAGCTTAAAAAATACACAATTACTCGTAAAAAATACTTAAAAACAAGTACATTAATTGGATTTTGATAAAAATACTAAAAAGTTTTTAACGAGTTTTTTTTGTTAATTTAGTTTCATTTTATTTTTCTTCGAGTGCGCATCGCGATTAAAATATAAAAAATTTTATCCATAACCTAAGTCATAAGGCAATAATTAAAATTTTTTAGTTAAAAAAAGGAATAACAATTTTTAAATAGGTAAATAAGTTTAGAAATAAAATTGATAGTTTTTCATTTATCTACTCAAACATGAAACATGTCAATAGAATTCTTGTTATCAAATTATATTGATAGATTAGATCCTTAAAGACAATAAACAATTAATAAATAAATGAAATGATTTCATAATATTAATTAAAATTATTGATCATGAATATATAATTATTTACATTATTGAAATAGTTAAACGGCTTGGACTAGATATGGATTTATAATTTTAAGTTTATAGTATATCGTTTATAGTATAGTTTATAGTACATTCATTTAACTTTACCAACTTTTTAAATTATTTTTTTGTGTCACGTGAATTACGTTATGTAATTATTTATTATTATTTGATTGCAAAATCTTGCATATAATAATAAAGTAATATGCAGTATTTTGAATGGAGGAGCGTATATGCTTGACAGGTTCACAACACATAACTCTTTCCATCCCCTTTAAATGCCAGATCAAATATAAAGCAGCTCTTTATTAATATAATATATTGTTACCAAAACCATTACATTATTTATATTTTAATGTACTTCGTGAGAAATTTAGTTGTGAGAAATTTATTTGTAATAGGTAAACAGTTTCGACAACGACCAAACACAACGGTCAAATAAAGAAGAAGTCAGCTCTACAGTGTCTTATATTAGCAGCTAAAATATATTTAAATATTTTTTTTTTTTGATGTTTCCCAACAAATAGTACCAGCTTGTGGAACGTAGAACGATGTTCGATGGAATAGAACGATTGTAGTGTGGAAGTGTGTCTTAAGTTAAATGAAAAATGTTTGTAATTCGATAGCTATGCATTCCCTACATCGATTTTCTTTATACTCAGAGACTATTATAAGAACTGAGAAAAATCATTTTCGGAGACTTTTCCCGCATAAAACATAGAAAAACATAATTAAAAAATTACTTGAGATAATTATAAAAAAAAACAAGAAAAAGCTGTTTGTTTGGAGTGTACGCTTTATTTATATTTAAAAAATTGTATTTTTTTTTTCTAAAATGTTATTATTTTTTTGTGCGTCGTCATGATGATTTTGGATTTATTTTATTTCATCACGTTTCTTCTATTTTTGTGTTTTTATTGATATTAAGGTTTATTTTACTTATATTTTTTTAAGTTTCCTTTAGGCAGCATCCTTTAGCTGAGACTGGTGTTTTCTTTCTTGTCGTCCCTACTCTGCATAAGTTAAAATAAACTAACTCTATTAATCATGAATATTACTGCGTCTTGTATAACCCTCCTCTTGACTTAGACGACTAGTTTCTTAACAATACAGGTGAAAATTTGAACCAAAAGCTAGTGTAAGGTTAAACAAAATAATCGAGAAAACCACGATAGTTTTACTTTTCCAAAAATTTTCTACATAAACTTAAATATTTTATTTTTTACTGATTTATTATAAGTCGTTTAGACCTTAGTTACCGAAATAATAATGACATTCATAATTCCCAAGGGAATTATAAGAGGGAGTTATGGATTCATAATAGATCTAATTTTTATTATAATCTTTTTAGATCTAATAGATATAGATTAGAATTAGAATAGATCTCATTTTTATTATAATCGAATAACAATACCCTAGCAATACAATTTGAAGTGAAAAAAAAGTCCAAGCGGCACGTATACCCGCTAGAAATAGGTAGATTTCGAGATCAGACAGTTTTGTGTGCCAGTAGAATCTGATGTATCAGATTAGTTTAAACAAAACAAACTAATTTCAAACAGATATCGAACAAATTTTAAAAAGATAATTAGCTACCTATAAGCAAAATTATATCCATCCAATTTTGCAACAAACAAATATCAAATCTACCACAGAACATGTGTGTAACAATTTATGACACAAACCTACTCTATATCATATGTCGTGCAATTACTGCAAAATATCAAAATAGTTTATTTCTAAGAAAAAAAAATTAATTTCTTCTATTCAAATCTTTTATTTTTTTGACTGTTATAAGGTTGACATTGACTGTTATAAGGTTTTTGGAAATTGTAGTTGGGGATTGTTGCAAACTTTTTTGTTGAAGCCAACAAGTCAAAAACGTCTAACTGCAGAGGTTTATATTTATAAGAAACGGATTAAAATGTTTCCACAGATTCTAAATTTATGAAGATTTTAAAAATATTAGTATCCAAACGGCCGTTATAACGGATTAAAAAAACTACTTTTTTTTCTAGTATAAAGCCTATAGTTCCTTAACCATGTGTCAGATTTTTCTGATTTACGAACTTGTCCAAGATATTAATAAAACACACATTTTTAAGAAAGTTTTTTGATCTGGCTCTACAAATGCAACCGTGAGAGCGCCGGTTGATTCAAACGCATTTTGTGATTTACGAGCTTTGTTGTTGGAGCCGCTCACTCAGAAACCTCCAACTGTAAAGGTCTTTTTTTTGAAATAAACTGATTAAAAAGGTTTCAAAAATTCTAAATTTATGAAGTTTTTAAAAATATTAGAATCCAAACGGCCGTTATAACGGATCTAAAAAACAGAATTTTTTTCTAGTATAAAGCTTCTAGTTTCTTAACCATGTGTTGGATTGGGCTGATTTACGAACTTGTCCAAGATATTAATAAAACGCACATTTTTAAAAAAGGTTTTTTGATCTGGCCTTATAAATGCGACCGTGAAAGTGCCGGTTGTTTTAAAAAAAAAATTTTTTTTGCAAACTTTTTTGTTGGAGCCGCTCACTCAGGAACCTCTAACTGCAGAGGTCTATTTTTAAAACAAATTGATAAAAAAGATTCCAAAGATTCTAAATTTGTTAAATTTTTTGAAATATTAGTATCCAAACGGCCGTTATAACGGTTTTAAAAAATCACTTTTTTTCAGAAAAAAGCCTGTAGTTTCTTAACCACGTGTCGGATTTTGCTGATTCACGAACTTGTCCAAGATATTATTAGAACACACAAGTACAGAAAATTTTTTTGATCTAGCTCAACAAATGCGACCGTGAGAGTGCCGGTCGTTTTCGTTATATCTCATATCGTTTATATATATATATATATATATATATATATATATATATATATATATATATATATATATATATATATATATATATATATATATATATATATATATATATATATATATATATATATATATATATATATATATATAAATTTTTTTTTTTTTGTTTTTTTGTCTCCGCTTATCATATATAGTCGTTTGGCACAAAAATTTTTCCGGAATTCCGAGATGAAGCCCATTGCAATAGGTAGATTTTTATATGAAATCTACCTAATAACTAACTATCAATTAAAACGCAAAATCATGCTATACAAATACTTGATAAAAATAAATGTTTTAGTTTAATAAATGTTTTAGGTAGTAAAAAAAAATTTTTCTATGTACCACGTGAATTATTAGATGTCAATTACCTTGTGAAACTTACTAACCCTCGGGCCAGAGGCCCTCAGGTAGTAAAAGTTTCCCTCGGTAATTAACATCCTTATAATTCCCTTGATACATAAATAACTATTACAAACCTTTTATTTTAAGCAATAATAAAAATAATAAGGTATTTCTGTTCTACTTCGGTCTGTAAGACCTAATTAATTCGGTCTGAAAGATCTAAGTATTACATTCATGAGGTAAAGGTGAAATTCTTACCCCCACTTTTTGGGCATTTCTCGACGTTTTAGGACCTACTGATTCTAAAAAAGCAAAAAAAAATATATGTATGTCTGCCGGCCGGCCGTCACAACCGACGAAATCTAGAAAACCGCTGGACAGATTTCAAAAATTTTTTTTTCTAAAAGTATGTTTACTCAATGGGAAGAACCGAAAGGACGATGTGTTCGATAACCGTACCGGAAGTGTGTCAAAAAATCGTCAAGTGTGTCAAAACAAGGAAATTTGCATATTTTTTGCTTAAAAACTTTCATTTTAAGTGATTACGAGTAGGAACATTGAATTTGGAAAAATCTTGATGGTCGGGATTGGTATGTGAGACCAAAATCTAGATTACTGCATTTAGTCCGGTCAATAAAGCGGGGAAATAAAAAAGTTTTTTATAGGAAGATGAATCAAAAATTTTTTTTTGCATTAACTTCTGAGTCCCCTAGGTCATTCGTGACTAGCAAGCGGTGACTAAATATTTATTGAATAAATATATTCAGAATTTTGGAATATTTTCAGAATTTTGAAAGATTTAAAATTTTTGCTTTTATTATAATTTTGGAAAAAGTTTCAATTTTTGATATTGTTATAATTTTTGCAATAATTTTAGAATTTTGGAAAAAAGTTTGAATTTTTAAGAATTTTTGGAATATTATTAGAATTTAGAAAAAGTTTCAATTTTTGATTTCATTCTAATTTTTGGAATATTTTTAGAATTTTGAAAAAAAAAATAGAATTTTTGAATTTTATATATATCATTAGAATTTTGAAAAAAGTTTCAATTTTTGATTTTGTAAGAATTTTTGGAATATTTTTAGAATTTTGAAAAATTTTAAATTTTTGATTTTATTATAATTTTGGAAAAAGGTACAATTTTTGATTTTGTTATAATTTATGCAATATTTTTAGAATTTTTGAAAAAAGTTTTAATCTTTGATTTTGTAATAATTTTTGTAATGTTTTTAAAATTTTGATTGAAAAAGTTTAAATTTTAAATCTTATTTAATTTTTACAATATTTTTGGAATTTTAAAAGAAATATGAATGTGATTTTGTAATATTTTCTCGAAACGCTAGATAGAGAGGTTTTTGAGTAGTTTGCTGATTGTATAATCTTTTCACTGAATTATGTTCATTTATGACCTGTTATAATTTTCCAACAACGTATTGATGTTTCGTGTTAGTTTTGTAATACATATCTAAACAGAGATAAAAAATACATGTACTTTAACAAAGAGTTATGTTTGATATACATCGCTCCCCAAAACTAAAAACAATGTCCTCATAAAAGTTTTTTGCGAAAACTATATCAAAATCCTTAACTCAGACCGAAGTCTTAATATCTCAGAGCAATGAGATTTCAGCCCCTACATATTTTTGTAATTCAATTAGACAATTCTAGTGCATTTAGTCTAATTAACTCTACGACCATATGTTTTATCATACTCCAACGTTATCATACCTTAACATGTTAGAGTATGATAAAACATATGGTCGTAGAGTTAGTTAGACTAAATACACTAGAATTGTCTAATTGAATGCATGTCTGCCAAAACGGATTCGAACCATTGCACTGATAAGGATAGTTCGAATCCCAATCCGAAACAAGTATTAAAGAAAAATGGAGTTTTTCTCTGAGAAAAATTCAAAATATACTTTCGAATTGAAAAATTCAAAATACTTAATTGCTTGAGATTAAGTGCTCAAAAAATCTCTAATATATAATTCAAAATTTTCAATATTCAAATTTAGTGAATTAAAAATTATTAACAAGTTATATTATTATTAACAGTAACATAGTCTTTCGTATAAAGTAAATATACATTCAAAAATAACATTTAGAAAAAAAATATATCTTAATTGTTAATGATTCATGAACTGTGTTTCAATAATTTGAAGCAAACATCGTAAAAACGCTTTCACTGAAAGGCATATAGTTTCTTGAATAATTAGTGAGCTTCGGTTTGGATTTTGTTTTTATTTTATATTCATCGACCATAAACCTAGGTAACCAAACCAGAAAAAAAAAAGGATCGATTGATCTACGGGTTTGACAACCACACACATCCCAATAGCAGTGAGCGAACCCCAATAGCCAATTTAATTAGGATTGTACACTAAATTACAGTCCTGGAATTTCGAGCTTTTCTAATATTAGTTCTAAGCTCACGAGCAAAATTCCGGTATTTTCAGGAAAAAAATGTATGAAAACATTAATTTTTATAATATTATGGGCTAGTTACAAAAGAAAAACATATTGAACCAAACATGCCTGTAAAACGTAAATCAACATAACAGTCGCAAATGAGTTGACAAAACACTTGTTAGTTTTAGTGCATGTATTGGTATTTTTCTTATTTTTGTTATTGTAATATAAGTTCACGACATGCTTAAGTAATTGTAGTTCACAAATGGGTCAAATGTAATTAATTAAATTGATGACTAAATATTAAAAAATAAATGCACAGCAAAATTGATGTTGAAAAATTGCGGTAGTTGAGTTTTAATTTCACTAAATATCAACAGTAATTTACGAAAAGCGATGATACCTACGATATAATTTTATCACAGTTTCAAAAGGCAATTAACGCAGAAAGTTTACCGCGTTGCCATAATATATTTATCAATGTTCGAGTGATATTTGACTATAAAAGAAAATAAATATAAACTCAAATTAAACTTCAAATCGAGTTTTCTCGAAACCACATTTGTTTTAAGGATGGAGTCGATCGCAAGCTTTATAGTATATACTATTATCTATGCTTCCCTTTGATACAAATCACTATTTCTTCAAGTTAAGTGGCGTACTATGCCTTATAATGTAGCATATTACGCATATTACTATTCGAATTTTGGACATTTCAACATAATATATCGAAGGAGAAAAATTGATGATTTGTGTTGGTACTTTATACGGAATTTTCCGAATAATATATCAGGAACCTTGTTTGAATAAATGATTATGGGAAATATAAGTTATAACTTTTATCACTATTTTTTTAATGACAATTCTAAAAACATTTTAAAAATTTAAATAGGTCAACTAAGATTTGTCGTTTTCTTGGCACAGTGAAAGAAAATAAACCTTTTTGATGAAATTGACGTTTTGATTTTGGAAAATCTTAACAAACCTCTTTGTTAGATGTACCACAAAAGCTAAAATAACAAACTCTCTTGATGACAAACCTATACTTACCAAATTTTCATAAAATCGTTTTATATCTGAAGGCTGTCGTGAGTAACTTATCCAAATAATCCAAAAAATTGTTTACTGGAAATAACCAACCAGTCCGTAGAATTATTGGAAATATTATACAAAAACCCAATTTCTTCCACCATTTTTTTTCAATTTTGATAATAACTAAGACCTTTTTCAAATGAATCCGGACAATAGTTTCATCAATAGCAAATGGGTTTGCGTAAATCAAAACGTTCGACAGAATTAAACAAAAGATTACTTTAGTTAAATTGAAGTCATCAGGTTTTCCACCTCTGTTTATACATCGGGTGGCTTACCTATCTTGGTACTCTTTTATTCATTTTGGATATTAACGACGTCGACGGTTTGATCGAAAATTTACTCATTTGTTTTCATGCATAGAAATTTTAAATAATTCGGAGAGTCAACTTTTACAAAACGCCAATTAATGTGACAAAAACCACCTTAAATATCAATAAATCTATCACGTTTACCCGAAAATGCTAGTACACCTCAAATATTGAATATTTTATAAAAATTGGCATTGTTTAATTAATCTGTAATAATTATTTGGGATTTAGGCGTTACATGTGCACATGTGTCATGACAATGAACTTGACTTCCACTTGCACTACAAATATTAAAGTATAAGTTATCACCTGAGAATGGAATGCTGATTTTAGGCACTCAGAATTAGATTAGGTTAGTAAATGATGGTGATATGAGGTACCACCACCAAAATGAGCTATTGTACTCCACTTATCTACTTTCTGGTGAGTACCCAGTCGGAGCACTTTCTCCAATCCAGCCTCTTTTACAAACTTCAGGATATGGAGAGGGCTAAATTTTTGTATGTCATGGCCGTGAATATAATACTTCCACAGATGATACCTTCTCATGAAGATCAAAGCGCAACAATATTTGAAAAGATGGACTGGAGTATCTTCCTTCAAAAGACAGAGTATACATTCATATACCCCCTCCCCCAACAGTATTGATGGGGTTTCTTAATCTGCAGTGCCCTGTAAGAGCACCTGTCAGTATTCTTAGGTTGTTCCTATTCAGCATAAGGGACTTTCGAACTTTTTGATTGAAAACCACAATTAATTCCTTGCGGATTGCTTTAAGCCCGAGCGTTACTCCGGGTTTTGGATTATTCCGTCCGCTTTTACTGAGTCGAGAGTGCCACTTTACCAGTTCACGGCAATGCCGTTTGTTTTGTCCAATGCACCCTAAACAAGGTGAAGGTTCATGCATAAGGTTATCCCACACCAATTGCATGATCGGATGTTTGTGTATCTCGACGACCTTTTCTTTGTCCCTGCAACATTTGTAGAGCACATTGCATTATTAACTGATGTTGCACGATTGTTATCTGCAGCAAACTGGACTATTAACGTTGAAAAAGGCAAATTCATGCTAAAAGAAACCAGAAAGCCAGGTTTTGTAATTGGTGGTGTCAGCCTTAGAGTCGACCCTTTGAAAGTGCAAGCCATAGAAACCTATCCTATTCCTCGCACAACAAAACAAGTATGACGTTTTCTTGGCATGACTGGATGGTATCGTAGATTTATTTCCAGCTAGGAATCGCCCAGTGGCCAAAATTCGGCCATTGTAAATAGAAATTGCAAATAGACCTCCCAACCAAATAGCTACAACACATTATTTCAGAGTTTAATTAATTGATATAGATTGATTTTGAATTGTGAAACAAATAATTTGAAAAAAAAACCGAACAAAAAACTCAAAAGACACACTTATCACATCAAAAATATTGCTTACGTATTTATATATAGATTACTCCACTTTTTCAGCACCCATAAGCGATTTATTAAAAAAAAGGCACTAAGTTCCATTGGAGCTCAACAACGTAAACAGCATTCGCACATCCTAATGAATCCCTTGTCACGGCACCGGTGCTTATCAACCCTAACTTTACCTAGCACTTATATATTCAATGCGACGCAAATTTTACTAGAATAGGAAGTGTTTTATTTCAGAAGCGTGATGGCAATGAACACCATATTTCATTTTTGTCGTATAAACTAAACAAATCAAAACGCAACTATAGTGTAACCGAATTGGAATGTACAATCGCAGTGATGAGTTTTGAGAAGTTTCAACCATATTATTCAAAAGGAACTAACCGATAGATTGATGCGGTAGTCCTTAAAACTGCAATCGTTCAAGTTCGATGTCGAATATAGGAAGGGGACACCATATGTAATCCCAGAATCGTTGTCGAGAGATAATACGGAAGAAGTATTAGCATCTTTAGAACTGGTTTTAAAACCCAAGAATACAGTCTAACTATAAAACTATTGATGGGTAAAGTCTACATTCTCTAGATGAATACCAAAGATTTTCCAAGGACAAAGAATGGGTATACATATATTTTCATTGTCCGTGATCAGTACTCGAGATTTCCTATTCTTGAACCTTTTCGTTCGACTACTGCAGCGAGGGTTGTGGCATTCTTAGAAAATAAATACTTTACAAAAATAGCCGTCAGTGACGCTCACAAAATTCGATTTTTTGACTCGACCACAAACTTGTGAATTTCGCAGGAAAGTGGGTGCAGCCGAACAAAGAACGAAATAATAGCATTTTGTTAGCACTTTGTTCATAGATTACGATAAAAATATTTTTAAAGTTTATAAAATATTTTTAAAAAAAGACCCAAAAGGAAAAACATCATTTTAGCGTATTTTCTCACTCTATGAGATTGTATGGACTGGTTGACGCCCATTATGAGACAAACATTGATATAAATGTAGACAAAAATGGATAAATTAAAAAAAATATCGTGGCATACTTCTCGAAAACACGATTTTAAACTTTCAACCCTTAAAATAAAGGTGAAAACTACCATCACAACTATATATCTAGCATTATGTTTATATCGTAATCTACGGACAAACTATTCAAACCAAATGCTATTATTTCGTTTTTTGGTCGCACCCCCATTTTTCTACAAAATTCACATGTTTGTTGTCGAACCAAAAAAAATTCGAATTTTGCGCATGTAAATTTCAATATTTGAGCTTTCTGGCTCTTCAAGGTTTCTACGGGCATTTCAAATGGAAAGTTCAAAGAGGAAACAAAATACTTGAACTGAAATGAAACTAGTATTAACATAAAATAAAAAATTTGTTTTTAAAATTAATATATTGTATTACGATGCCGCAATGATACTAGTTACACTCGAGTATGAAATGGGGTTGTATTAACATGAGCGGAAAATAATTATTTTGGCGAGTGATGGCATTTAATAAATATTAAACTATAAATATAAAGTAGCTTAGTAGTTTTTATTCATTCACGTGAACTGAAAAAGACTTTCAGTCTCCCTTATAATTCTAAAGCCAGATAATGGTAAATTATCTCATATTGCTTTCGTAGTTACATATTCACATATATTCCATAAAATCTAAAACTAAAATTTCTTCTAGGACTCTTTTGTTTATTATGCCATTTAGGCCATTTTGTAACGTTTTTTGTGATTTTAAATTACATTTAAAATTATGGTGTAACTTTTTTTTATCAATATTTGGCGGTCTGAAAAGGTGGCAACCCTATACCACAGTTTTCTCAAAATCCCTAGTGTTTGCGTTACAAAATTTACACTAAATTTTTTCACATTTTGTTAAAAACTCAAAAAACCAGATCACATCGTTTACCTAAATTTCATTATGAATAGCTGATGATAGAAAAATGATAGGTCAATGACCTTAATAGAACTATTCATTCTCATGATGTTTGCAAAAGATGTTTTCCAGATTTTTGAAAAACAATAAAAAACAAATATACCGATATCGATAGAAAGGACTAAGTTTTTAGTTACGCCAAGATACATCGGTTATATTATAACCATTTTCATTCAAATAGTGCGAAAACTAGCCTAAACAGCTTCAGGAGTGTTTAAAGAACTCGAAAACCGTACAGATATTATAAAAAGTTTGATTTCGAAAATCGATCCAAATACAATAACTTCAACAAATAATTTTAAAACAAATATTATTCAAACTTCAACCACTTCTGTCAAAATTTGCTCTCGAAGGATAGCAAAGCAAATTGATTTTTTTAGTCGATTTGCATTCAATTTCATCGAAGAAATGGACCACGGCATTTGTACTTATACATAAGTATACAACTGCCGGTACAATAGTTAAATTTAGTAAAATAAACAGATTTAACACTATCCCAATTCAAAAAATTTATCATAATTAAGTAAAGTCAAGTCAGTTTGAATAAATAAGTACCACGAGTACCCCCCACTTCATCTTAATCAAATTGATTTAAATTCCTTTTCAAATCATCATTTTAATACGAAAATTAATTCAAACACATTAATACATTACTACATTTCTTTTTTATATATTTGTTTAACTTACGTCATATATTTTATGAACTACTAAAACTACTAATCAACGATACGATCAACTACTTTGCTAACTCCAACACGAAAAATTCAGTGATACGCTATAACTTGTAAACATGATTAGTTCAGAAAGAATAAAAACTTGATTTAATAAAAAATAGTTTATCGATCAACAACTGAGTTATCATACTAATAGTCGTTGTTATTTTAATTTATTGCATTATAAGTAAATTAACAGTTTATTTTATTAATTGTAGTAACTGTGAAATTTTTTTACAAGACATGAGATTTTTCTGTTTATTGCTGTAGTTAACTTATTTAGTTTTTGTTTTCTGGTTAATTAGTTAGTGTACAGTGTAAAGTGCATACATAATTACCATTTAAGGTATGTGGAAATTTATGTATATGGGGTGTTATGTTGTGATCGTAAACATGATAAACATGGCGGTTTTTTTTATTAGAAAGAATCTTATGTTAATTATTGGAATTACCATTTCTTCAAGATCAACAGCTTACATATATATACATTTTGGATTATCCTTCACCTTCAGAATCTGAGATTTTAGTATTCATATGTCGTTTTTATTTCATATCGCTAAAAAACGTCTTGATTCAATCGTTGATAGTTTTTGTTTACGTTCTACTGTTTATGTTATTTATAATTGAAGGCATAGTCTATATATGGAGTAATTTTTTTTGTTTTCGCTACATAAGTTTTAATTTTTCATTAAATTCGAATATATATATATGTTTCTATTAATTTTGCCTTGAAATCTTTTTTCTTTTTCCGTAACCAAATTACTAAATACATTAGAAATATTTGATGAATAAAACCAAACAATAAGTGCTTAGAGTTGAATTTAGATTGCGGTTTTAGCTTATTTTCTAGTCTTAATATTATATGTTCGTATCTCAATCATTCGTTAATGATTGGGTGACTAACTAAGCAAGTGGAAATATACTAATACTACGCTAAACTAAACCAGTACAGTTCTTAATTTTAAATGAAAAAATTGATGGTTCTGCAGTTTGAAGGATTAGATTTGAGAATCGAGTTTAATGTTTGCTATCGAAAAACTATCAAAAAACATTCGGTTCACAGTGATTTTCAATAAAACTATTTCTTAATAATCAGCAGCCCCTGGTTTTCCAATCAACTTCACATCACTGAATATGGCTCAAATATAAGAAAATTACTTTCAGAACTAATAACCTATAAAAATTTCTGAATGATGAAGATTTAGGGTCAGCTGTAGGGCTTGTAAACCGGATAAAACCGAAACCGGTTACCCGGTTTTTTTGTTCATTTTTACAAAACCGTCAAAAACCGGATTTGTAGTGAAAACCGGGTTTTTCTGTAAACACCGAAAGTTCATTTTATTGTTTATTCTAGAAAGTGATGCAATAGAATATAGATTCATTAATTAAAAATCGTATAGAAATGGATCGCATTTCTGCATAGAAATATTCATAACTTACAGTATAGTTGTAAACATCGAATATGTTACCCAAATACAATGTGGAATAGTTTAAAGCAGCGGTGCCCAAACTGCGGCCATCTGGCCGCATGCGGCCAGTTTTATGATTTGGTGCGGCCAGTAAAAATATTATAAAAATAGCAAATACCACAATAATAATAAGTTCCGTTTAAAAAAGTACAATATTTTGGTACGTACTAAATTCAAACTTAAATATTCCTAACAAATTCCTATAGAAATAGACTAACTGACATTAATTTGAAAAACGAACTAAGAATTAGTAATACTACACAAGCATTTAATGTTCGCGACTTAACTTGAATAAAAAATCTTAACATAATTTATACTGTTTATTTATTTTTTTTTCCGTGCGGCCAGTGATTTTTGTTCTTGTAAATTTTTGGCCATCTCTTCCATGATTTCTGGGCACCCCTGGTTTAAAGCCTTCACTTGCACCCTTACCGTTCGTAAGGATTATATTAAATTCTTAAGTATAAACTTTTCAATTAAGTATTCGAACATAACATTCTTATCAACGATCTGAACTTTTCTCTGTCTTCCATTGGAAGAAATTTTCAAAACATTTTACAATTTTATGTTTTGACTTCTGGGGTACTAGATTTTTCCATAACTTAATTATCTTATTTACAATAGAATGTTAGGCTGAGTTAAGTGTTTGTTTTCTTAATTTTCAATGCAGGAATAAATATTTGATTTTAAACTTTTAGTAACATTCAAGGTTCATCAAATTTCACGTTGAGAAACTGTTTTAATCAATTCCAATGAAGTATGCAAACAAATATTGTGTGCAACTCGTTAGAAAACAGATATTTCCGTACTTGGGGGCCGGTGTATTTCAAATCATCACACCTCATTCGGCAAAATTTTTCTTTCCTAAACGCACCAATAGCTTTCTTCTGCTTTTCATGCAGAATTAAATATTATAAATATTATCTTATAATAATTTATTGTTTATCGACAATTTTTAAAAATTGTTAATTTTTTTTAGAAAAATATATAGTTCTTACCTTAAATCTAAATAAACATTTTAGAGAGCATTCACGAAGGTGAACTCGAACCAATGACATCCGCATCTGGTTCATTATTACAACAGCTACAACAGTTAATTTCTGAAGTATTGCATAGTTCTAACAAATGTGCAAACACTAATAATTTTGAGTCGTCCATCCAAAAAGAAATGAAAATGTTTTGCGTTACAAAGGAAAAATTGATAAAAATCAACAACTTATCTAATGCTCTGGCATCAATTCAGCCCATTTCAGACAGTGGGAGAGTCTTTTCGATCGCAAGTATTTTCTGTACTATGAAACGTTCATCTTTGAAATTTGACCTGTAAGAGGCATTAATCTTTCTTCAATATTATTTTATTAAAAAAAAGAATTATAAGTTAAGTTTCGTTTCTATTCTTACGTACTGAATTTTAACATGTTATTTTGAATTTTTTTATAATATATTTAAAGTTTTACTCAACATAGCTTTTCAAATGACCAAAAAACCGGTTAAAACCCGGTTACCAGATTTTTCATTTTATTAAAAACAGAAACCCGGATTTTTAAATTAACCGGGTTTTTACATGCCCTAGTCAGCTGGAAAGTTTTTATTTTGTATAAAAAGGCAAAGGTTTTCAACCCCTTTTTTGAATTGTTCGAGGTTAGCACCATTTGTCCAACTAGATACTTCAAAGGTTATATAATATATTAAGTGTGTTATCACCATTAGATAGATTGTACTAATAAAGTTCATAATGCTAATGCATTTTTCCATTTCTTAAGCAACTGCTCGCATTCCTCATACTTCTGTTTCTTCGACTTATGTTTAATCGTTGATGCGAGATTGGGGCGATTTCCGAAAAAATCTAACTACGAAGCTCCAAATTTGGATTTTGATGCTTTAATATTGTATCCTTATTCTTAGTTAATCGAATAACCAGCTGTCATAGATGAGAGTTGTCCCGCCTCAGTTCTACTAAATACTAAAATATCGTCAATGTACATAAAAATTAATTCTACACAAGTTACCACTGTATTCAATATTCATCTATCTCTGAAATGTTAGGCTGGCATTTCGCAAACCAAATGGCATCCTTTTGAATTTAAATAAGCCGAAAGGAACTATAATGGTTGTTTTGTAGACATTCGCAAGTGCTACAGGAATCGGGTGATATGTCCTGATCAAATCAATTTTTAAGAAAACTTCACAATAATTTAGACTAATGAAAAAATTATGAATATGGTGTGTGGGTTACCTGTCCGGAATTGTGGTTGTACTCCAAGGCTGTAATGTAGAACGCCGGTAATCCACGTGGTTCCCAGTACGTGCTGTCTTTCTCTGACAATAAGTGGTGAAGAAACACATGATAAGGATGTACGGTTCCCAATTGCACCATATGCCCAAAATCTATATTGACTCCATCGCATTTCACAAGTACAATCTCCTAGGAGTATAAAATGGCCATTTTGTCTCAATAAGCCTCTTTTATCTCAATTTGATGGACAACCGAATGGTTCACGGGTAAATCATAATTATAGGACTTGCAACAAAAAGCAAATAGCAATAATCAACAGATTAGATTCTCTGTATATCAAACATTTTCCTCTTAGGTCCATTAACTATCTAAATTTAATTAAAAATATGCAGCGATGATGAGTCTATTAACAGATGCTAACAAAATGAATAGATTAAACTACAAAGCCATCCCAAGTCAATGTGTAACTTCATACCATATGCGCTAATTGTTAAACCATTAGCCGTTAGTCAGAAAAAATCAATGTATTTTGTAACACAACCAAACGACCAGGGACGTGTTAGTAGCATCTTAAAATTCTAAATCTGCAAGCTCCATTGAGTATCGGTATCGATAGTACCCTTTTCATCGTATCATAGAATAGATAGAACAAATTATGTCAACATTTTCAAAATTAGTACATTCAGAATATTCCGAATGAATTAACGAAAACGCCAATTAACAGCAGAATTATCTCCTAATTCTGTGTTTGACAAATATTTTTCGATCCGGCGCTTTGCACTCAAAGAATGATATTCGATTAACTTCTCTTCCAAACCTTTGTACACATCGGTTTCTGGAGAAGCTTGAATATAATCCAAAACTGAATCAATTCCACTTTGTGGTAGTTCAGTTATCACATGAACAACACTTTCAGAACTTGGCTATAAGACCACTCATTGGTGATCTCCAGAACGTTGTTTTATTAAGATCAGCAAGTAAAGAAACTCAAGGTTGTGTAACAATAAAAAGCTTAACATTACTATGCAGTACATTCCAATTTATTAAATTTTCTATTTACCTTTTAAAATAAAATATTTTTTAAGTAAATACATAAAATAAAATATTATGATGATTTATTTATTTGTAATTGTTTATTTTAGTTCAATCAATATTTACTGCTAATAATCTGAAATTCTTAATTTACTTTTCAATTATTGATTTTTAAAATTTACGCAATATTTGTTACACATATAGTTAATATATAGTTTATTGGTTAATATTGGTGTATTGCGATGGAAAAAGGTTTGACACTTATCAAACTTGACGTTAATCTAGTAGATAATAAATAATTAGTTGTGAAAAGGACATTCTCAAAATATTGATCCTTCGCTCAAGATTTTCTTAAACCTATAAGACTGAAGGTAGATTTTTTGTCGGGACGGTCATAACACATAATTACCGATTCAATTGTACGATGCCATCTTTCTAACATACCGTTGAATTTTGGATTATAAGCGGTTGTTCTAAATTTGTTGTAACCTGGTTGGGATTCGAATTGGATTTCTTGATCAGTAACAATGGATTCTGGAACAACAAATTTCGAAATCCAAGAGTTGTATACAGCGAATGCGACAGTTTTAGTAGTGATGTCTAGAACTGGTATACCTGAAATGCTTGATGCTTGAATACGTCCGAGAAGTTCTCTATCATAAGCTCTGTATTTAATTTGGTCATCCATAAGACGAACCAAGAAGAAACTGAGCGGTTTCTGCAACAAATTGCTACACTGCGACTACTATTGTATCAGATGCATCGACCATAATTGCTAGACAAACTGAAGATAACGAATGAGTTGAAAGAGTAGCATTACACATTTTATCTTCACAATTGTTGAAGGCTTTTATGGACTCAGGTGTCCATGTAATTTGAATTTTACTATTATTCTATATCCCTTTAAGAAGTTTTTGAGTAAATGAACACGTTCATGATCTGGTAATATACCGTATTCAGATACCAAATGGCCTAAAAATTTAATCTCAGATTTTGCAAATACGCATTTATCTGGATTAATGATTACTGTTTTCAGAAAATCTCTGAAAAATCATTTGTATGTAAGTTAAATACTCCTATGATTGAACTGCATTCCTAAGACCAAAGGACATTTGGCAGAATTCAAAAAAACCGAAAGGAGTAGAAATTGTGATTGGTATTGGATTGGATTGGTATTTGATGCTATGCCTGACCAAGATCGAGGTCAGGCATCGCTTGCTGCGCTTACAAATACCCAATTGCACCATCTTTTCGAACTTGGCTTTGGCTATTGTAATTGTTTGTTAAAAGTCAAGCGCCGAGTTTTGCGAGATACAGGTGCAACAACTGTCTCTAGTATGTGTGTCACTTTGTGTTTCACACCACTTGGAAAGAGATTAATATTTGCAATCTCTGGAACTGCTTCCAAGATTTTGACAATTTAGGTTGGTATTTTGATCTTGTTGACTAGAAAGACTAAAGAATCATTACATTTAGATAGATTGGCTTTTGAGTACAGATATGTTGTAGGGTCTTTGAGCCTCTGTTTCTGAATGTCAACAAAGTGTGCTTAAGAAAATCTGACCCTATAGTCGGGATCGAAACGTCGGCAACTATAAGTTGTCTGGAAAAATTTCTGCTAAGACCAATGTTGCAGAATTTGGGTGCAATAGACAGAAAGGCAGAAATAGGAGTGCCGTTTGCCGCAAATAATTTGTAAACAGTAGAAGCTGGATTTGAATTCAAAATTAATTTTGGGATGACCGAAACATCTGCTCCCGTTTATTCGGAGCGACTAATTTTTTACAAAATTTACATCCAGTGACGCAGGTTTGCGTTTTGTTTTTAAGCCTGGAATGGTAAAAACAAAAGCCCGAATTAATTTTTCCCTAAACTTTGTACTAGAGGGGTCCCGACGGTTATCACGAGATTAAGAACGCGACCTATGAGTTATGACCAGCATTTACTATCGAGTGCATTTAAAATTTAAAAGGATTCGGTTGTGTTGATTCTGTTGAGGAACACTCTGATGAAATTGGTTTGAATTTGTGGATTAAGTAGATGTAAATGGAACATACACTGCAAAAATTTGTCTTTGCGACGTTTCCATAAGATTGTCGGCCTTTTCTGCCAACAACGTGAACCGTTATCAGAAAATTTGGTCATTGCCGACCTAGTATTCGAACTTAAACATTGAAGTTGCAACATCCTGTACCAAATAATCAGGTTTTGATCAAACAAATTTCGCGGAGTTTTAAATTTAATGAAATTAATATTGCTCACTGTAGCTAAATTTGGATCAGTTGTTGGAGGTTGTAAGCAAGGTGTTGGCATTTGCGGCGGTGCCATGTGTTGTTGTGCAAGCAAAACAAAAAACAATTTTAATAAAACAAAATTTTTAATTTAAAAAAATTAGCTATAAACTAATCAAATTTTAGGTACTCACAACAATTTGTTTCTTGAAAATGAAGATGAACAGAATCACTTCGGAGTCACCAACTATATAGCTCGTAAATGTGAACTAGATGAAAAAATATTTAAATGAAAACTATAGATAGAAACATTGTGCCTAAAATTTTATTAATTTATTGCTAAAACTTTGAAACGAGTTTATATAAAAGATATTCAAATAAAACAAACGATTAAATAAAGAAGTCACTACAGACAGAACAATATCGTTTGTTCAATGAACAATTTTATTTATATTACGATTGTTTCGTTAAACACGTTTTTTGAATTGCCTCTTTGTCTAATCTTACCCAAAATCTTTTAAACTTACCGCATTAGGTCAACACATTTAAATTGGCATAGTCAAATCGCTTTTTTGTTCTCCGGACGGCTGACTAGACGTTTATTTTTTGCGGTAATATTATATACTAAGGTGTTTCAGGTCAAAGTAAGTCAACATTATTAAATGGAGTCATCAAATGTTGGTTTGTAATTATTTATATTTAATAGTCATTTATTATCGTTAACGATAACAATCCAACTGGTATTGACGATACCACATTCATGATACCACTCCAGATGTATTCTGGTTCAGTTGTTTCGAGTCGGTTATATTCATTGTAGTCAAATTACAATATCAGAAGTTCAATTTATTCTAAAATAGAAAGCAAGAAGTACAGCAAAAAAATATAAATAAATTGCAAAGAAACAAATGATAAGTTCGTACTAACAAATTCTTATATAACGAATTTGTATGGAAATTCCTACAATTTTTGTGTATTTTTTTGTGCTAAAAATACAAAATTTCTTTTGACCAGCGCAATCTATTTACTGATAAATGGACAATAAAACAGAATGAATAAATGACGGAAAGTTTTGAACAAAAAAAAATGTATGTAATACATACTTTAATTTTTATATCCATTATTTATAATTTAATTACGTTTTTCCATATAAAAACGACAGAAACGTATATGTCCTCGATAATAATGCTATACCCAGTATGAGCCAAATTCCAACGCGGGAAGTAGGTCGTTCAGAATGTATGGATTTTCATATAAACTTTGAAGCTTTTATAGATGGAGAAAAAATAATTTAAAAACATTGAATATTTTTTTTTTGCGATCACTATGTACAAGCAGTATACAAACTTTTTTCCATAGCTTAAAAGAGTTTGTTTGGTAGAGTTAAATTTAGATAATGATAAAAGCATAATTTTTATCTAAATTATATTTTTAGAGTACTAAATTCATCAACTAACTGTATACATACTACACTTGTCTTTATTTGTATTATTATAACCGAAATTAAGAAACCCAGTGAAAAGATTGTCATTGTCGATTGTAGATTTTCATTATAATTTGTTAATTAATTTGTTTTATTTAAATTTTTGTGTCAATTTTATCAAGTAATAAATCATCTTGTTAAACAAACTAATTTATATCTTTGTTTTTTACTCTACAAGTTTTAGGTTTAGTTGATTTCAATTTGTAGCAATCCAAACAGTTTATTTGCTATATGATTATTATAACACGATAATTTCAGATAAAATCTATTAGTCAAGAGAATAATATGTGAAGAAAAAATGTATGAATTAAATATTTTTTGTTTTATTTAAAACAAATAAAGACACATTTTGTAAAAAAAACAAATATGTATACAATTTTTGCCGTACAGTTTATGTCACGTCTAGATAACTAGGTTGATGCCTTGATAATAAGCTATTTACACAATGGAGATTTATCATTATATTTACAGTTAAAACAATTAAATCTTTATTTTTCAGTTTTTATTTAATAAATCGTTTAAAACACGTTAGGATGTATGTATGACTAAGATATAAATTTAAGACCCGGTATACACTTGAGATATGCTAACTCAACTATGTTTTTTTATATAAGGCAGTCAAATGAACGACTTTAGCTAACCTATGTCAACTTTGTTTTTTTTTCTTCAACTATGCGAACTAACTTAGTTCGTGTTCACGCACACTAGTTATATGAAACTATAACTAAATTATGTCACATAGCTCAGTTCAAGTGTATAGTGGGTCTTAATGTGATTAGTGAATTGAACTCTTTTCGCCACTTCTGATGGAACTTGAGATATAGATAATAAAAACACTTATGTTGAGACAAATTGGTTTAACTTTATTATTGTTCACAGAATAATCTTTACATCGAACTTTACTCTTTAATGACATTTATTGAACTACAAAGAAGGGTGCGTTTATCAGTAACAATTTTATCAGTTGCATGTAGTACAACCCAATAAGCAAATTCAAAACGATTACACTCAACAACTTCATGAGCCCACATAATTTAATATTATAATATAACAAACTAATTTTCATTTCTATTTTCAGGTAAGTGGATGACAAAAAGGCTTTTTAGTCAGAGTTGTGATAAAGATGAGTATAAATTTAATTCTTTTTGCTGCTCAATAATTTTTTATGCTACTTTATCCTTTGTCTAGTGGTGTTATGTTTTGCATCTACATAAACCTAGCGTAATAATAGTTACCACATATTTTGTGTAAAATATAGCAAAAATAAAAACACAATTCTTTCATACTTTACTTTTGTAGAATTAATGAAGTAACTGTATTTTTTGTTTGAAAGTTGATTCGCCTAAATGTTTTTTTAAGTAACAAATTAAATTCTTCATCAATTTCTGTCGTTGAAAAATGAAATTTTACTAGTATACACACTAAGAAAAAGTATATATTTAGGCGAAACTATTTTTTTAGTATTGTCGTTCTCAAAATTTTCCGTTAAGAGTTTTTAATATTCTTAATCTAATAACTTTTAATTTTAGTTGGACACATAGTTAATACTTTTTATTGAATTTGCTGAATATTATTTTTTATACCATCCATACCTTCGAATTGAAAGAATTCAAATAATTATTTTACTTGAGTTTAATTGCTCACAAAAATCCCCAAAAATAATTTTTACGAATATGGTTGCGAAAATTACGTATTACGCAAGCGTCATTTTAAATTTTTTAAATTTTTAATTCAAAAGGTAATCAAATTGGTTTCGATGGAATGGCTGTCATATTAGGATTAGTCATTGACACAAGCGGGTCGAAACCGTATCGTAAAAAAAGTTAAACTGTCAAAAAACTACTCTGGGGCAACCATTTAAAAGTTTTCAAAAAGCGACAAACAGCCTTGACTTTTGTCAGCCTGAGATCCATATCCAGATTTTACCCTAACAAGCCTACTAACTGCCATCTGTTCAACAAAGATCCCTGTGATTCCAAGGAAGTCTTGCCATGGGTGAACTCTTTGAGCCGGATTAATACACAAAGATTCGGATCTTTGAACTTTTATCATAAGCTAGTCGTTCTCGCAATAAGAAATAGTTTCTAGCCTCAGTTTAATAACAGCAATATAGCTTGTAATTCGCGCTATAGTGTAGAGCAGAGTAGAGTTGTGTATAACTCGGTAGAGGAAAATAGCGTTGTGAATAGTAGATGAGTTAATCAGCAATTGTTTTCACAAGTTGAAATTTTAAACAGAACAAATGAGTGTCTCTTCTTTTGATTTCATTTGATTAAAAATAATCCAATCTTCTATATATTTTTTGAAAAACTTTAATAAAGAAATTCTTTTATCCATGGCTACTAAAGAATATGTATATACTTTCCATGCGTATATCTTTCATTGTAATTGTATTCATTCCACTTTATTTATTAAATATTCCCCTAACAAATTAAAAACTTGATTTGTTGGTATAGTTATATAAGAAAGTTAAAACAAGAACAATACATATATAAAATCTAAAATAAACAAACATGTTTTATTTTATTTTTCATTTCATGCAATATTTTTCAATATGGCGATATAAATTTTTACAGTAAAACTGGAAATTATTTGAAATATTTTGAAGTCGTGGATAAAATAGCATGTTGTATTCGCTTAGGATGAAGGCAATTCTTCACTCGGATGATTCCCTCCACTCGCTACGCTCGTTCCGGGAAACTTGATCCTCGTGAAGATTTACCTTCATTCTAAGCTTATACAAAAATCTACTATTAGTCAATCGAAATAAAGTTGTACAGAAAGAAACTAATTGATTACAACTAGACTATTATCATCGCTTGAACAAGAACACACAATCGCAATCTGTTTTAACAAATTGTATTATCACTTTATTAAGATTTTCGTTTTTGGATTATATTTACATTTCACATGAGAAAAACTTGTGAACTAAAAAAATATTAAATTAATACCGTTTTAAATACACACTTATTTTTATCAACTTAAAAAATCTCACTGATTTTATTATAAAAAGGAACTTCTAAAAACTTTTTCAGAAAATCAAGAACTGAAAAACTGTTTTATTTAATTTAAACGAAAAACATCGCCTGCTTAATTTAAAACTTTAAAAGTTTTTTGTAATGCAAATGTTCGCTGCAACACTTCCCCCTAGCGCCATCGATGATTGGATGATATAGAAGTAAGAAATAGGGAGAGGTATTAGTGTGACTAAGAAAGCGAGTGGATGTTTAAGTTGCTCTACCGTCTCGTGTAGACCGTGGAGGTTCATTGATTCATTTATTTTCGTAGTTTGGTTTCCTTTATTCTATACAAAGTGTTTCTCTAGTTGTTAAACATACATTGCAAAATATGTTTTGTATAAATGATAAAAAAACATACAGTAGTACAAACAAATGTCCCTACGCTTATTACAATTGAAGAAAATAAATTATTAGCGAATTTCTTTGGATACGAATACTATTATTTTGGAGTAAAATTTAAAATAGTCCGTCGTTACAAACATTAAGAAAACAAACATTGTTTTTTTTATTTGAAATTTTCTTACCTTTTGTTTCTTGTCAATAATAATCATAAATAATTAATTCAGTCAAACTTGTAACAATAACATTTTGGGATCACCCAGTCCTTGACCAAAACACCAACTCACGTTACTTCCAGCACCCAACTGTCCAGAAAAAGTACCACCAATTGAAACACACAACCAAAACTCCACTGAACTCGACTGTCAGATTTCACTTTTCAACCACCAACTAGCTAACAAGCTTTTTAAAAACAATTCAAAAACAGAATTATTACTAAAATAAACATTTACATTTCCGAACTCCGCTATAGTATATTACTGGAGGACGGGAAATGAAAGTACGGTTGACTGACACAGAATATATTGCCCATTACAGGACAGGACAAAAGGAGGTCTGACTGACAACATTCGTCCTGAGAATCATAATGCAAAAAATAACGAAATAAAAAATAACTCGGGATCGAACTCAAACCCCGAGATAGACTCTCAGGCTCTTCCGACTGAACTAGCCGGGCTAAACGAAAAAACTACTAAAAGAAAAGAAAAATAACATAAAGAAAAAAATAACATAAAGAACAAAATAACACAAAACTAAGATTAACCAAAAACACATAAGGAACTAAACAAAATATACACAAAAGAAAAATTTAAGAAAAACTTGACTAGACAACACTGACGACCTTTTCGCAGCAGTCATGATTTGCCACCCAACTATGGAACGCGGGATCGTAAACCCCACTAGGAATACGTCTGAAGGACCTTTTCTACATTTGCGGTCCTAAATTAAACACAAAAAACTCAAACCTACACGCTGTAGATGTGTCAAGGACTTACGAATTCTGTCTTTTTCTGTCACACCTGGGACAACAACTCAACAAAAAACACATAAAAAATATAAATAAATCACAAGATTTGTCTGCGCTTCAGGACTTACAAGGATCTTGTCTTTCGCTCACAGTAGAAAACTTAACAAAACAAAACACACATATATTTTCTGCGCCTCAGGACTTATAGGACATCTTGTCCTCCGCCCATAGAACAACACACATACAAAAACAAACCACACATCATAACACAAGATGGTGTCTAACAGGGCCTCTAGAGCAACAATGTTTGGGTCTTTGGATCAGTTCTAGAGACGATAAACAACAATTATTTTTTACTGTTTTTTAATTTTTTTTGTGTTCTTGAATACTGTAGGAGTGTTAGCCCTTCAGATTAATGTTTATCGGCAGTTTCCGATCCCGCAAACTCCGAGTTGAAGTAAAGTTTGTTTTCGTCGAGGAGTTCTGGAATGACGGATTCAGCAGGTGATAGATCTTGTTGGTTATTGGTGGTTTCCAACAAAGTACGGTTGACACATAATATCTTGCCCACTACAGTTTGAATAAACTTAAATATTTAATTGTTTGGTAATTTTAAAATGAAATGAACTCCAACGAAAAATATGAAATTTTGCAATAATGAGAAACCAAAAAAAATCATATAAAAACTAAAATTATTTACATTAGAAATTCAATTTAAATAAAATCATAGTCAGCATTTGTTTTTATTCGCGAGAGGAACATGCGCATCAGTTTGAACTTATTGTTTTGAAATTATTTTAAATAAAAACCACGTACTTCAGTCCCTACTACTGATATATAAAATAACTTGAGATATCACATACCATTGGCAATAACAGTTTGACTTTCTCTATCCTATCATGAAATATTAGCCTATGTCATATTTTTTATGTGATAGGATTTATTGTTTAGCTATCCATTTTTTTTTTAAATAGAAAAAATATCTGCGTTAATTAACACTTCAGAACACATGTTGCTGTGGAACCTAACTAGGTCCTAAATGAATCTAATGACTTTACAATTTTATTTTATTCGAGCACTCATTTCACTCCTCAAAATAGTATTCATAAATTAAAATGTTTATATTTTCAATATCGTTCTTCCTCGAAGGGCAACATTTTTAGTTTTTCGATTTCACCTCTATGAAGTTTTTTATTTTATTTATTTTAATTTTCTTTTCTTTCATTCCATTTGCAAAAGAAGAAAATTAAAACCTTTTTGTCATCCTTTTTATATACTTCTATAACAATACCTGCAAAATTGAACAAAGCATTCAAAAAATTATTCATTTTTTACGCCCGAAGCCGAAAGCATCAATTTCAAAGCAAAAATTAAATGTGTGAGTATTTTCAAAGAAAACATTTATTTCAATTTAGGAGTAAGAACATATTTTATTATTTTCACTCCTGTATTTGGGCGTGTTATATTTTTTTTCAGTTACTCGCTCTGAAAAAACGGAGTAAAGGAGTGATATAAGGAGCGTTTCAAACTCTGTTTTTATGTGTTGTTGTGACACATATTGTAATGGATACTACACGACACATTTATTTAAAAAAAAAATTAAAATGAAAACGAAATATGTATTTGTTTCACTAGGACAAAAAATGATAGATTTTGGGATGAATAAGAATTAAGAATGTTCCGGTGCGACACGATAGTGGAGTATCGCGATATTACAACTTCTAAAATCCGTGTTTAGCCAAATTTCGTGACAAAAATGCCCGTGATCTTGATTGAACATCTGCAAGTTTGAATTCTCAATAACTTCTAATCCTGGATTTCAATCGTATTGAAACTTGGTATATAAGGTTTTAATACTGTTGGCAATATTTCTGCGTACCAACTTCTGATGGTATATCACTTCCGGTTAAAAATTTTTGTTTTGCGGTGTTTATCCCTACTGAAGCCTTCAGATATCAATTGATTTTTTTGAAACGTTGGTTTCCAACAATATGATAAAGATTTTAAAAGCTTTTGGGGTAGATTGGGCAGAGGGTTGGGGGTCAACCATGCAACAGGTGGTTTCCTCACTATGTTTTTTATGTTCGTTGGGAGCTTACCAGATTCGTTCGTTAATTATTTTGATGACACTTTAAAAAAAGATGCAAATATGTATGACAAGGCTGATTAATTTTTGAGCGATAGTGAACAAAGTGGTGAAGCGGTCCTCTGAGCACCTGTTCTTTTGAAAGCTCAATAAGATCTGGACTTGAAAATGGAATCGGAGGAAACTTGGTACATGGTTTAACGTTCGTGAAATTGTCCTACACGGCGGCATGGTTGTTATTTTTTATGTTTTGTTACAAGGTAATCGTTAAATCGTGTTCCAAACCTTCTTAAGATACAAAACAATTTTAGACGAGGTCCATAATTTAACTTATGCCAAGCCTTATGTACATACATAACAGATATTTTAATCATATGATGAAAACTTGAAACAATATATTTACAATTTAATTTGAAACAAAAACTACAAAAACATTAATTTATAAATAAGTAAATATTTCAAAGTGTTAATTGAGTTATATAAATTTTGTTTATTTACGACAACGTAATTGAAAAGATAAAAAAAAATTGCTTTTGAACATTTGTTTTCTATAACCTACCAATATCGTGATAAGAAAGTTAATAGAAACCAATTTATTGATATCGTTCAATTATTTGAAGGTAGCATTCGTAGAAGAGATACTTAAATAAAATAAATTAAATAAATACTTTACGAAATCCTGATTCTGCAATTCGTTGGATGATTAATTTCCAATCAATTTATATTCTAAATATCTATTTTTTGGTGTAACAATTCATCATTAGTTAAAAAAACATCAAATTTAACACGGTTACAGAGCAAGTAACCTTGTTTAGTTTATTCATTTTTACGATATTAAAATTTGTTGGCTAACAAACGACAACATAAAAAATTGCTCATGCATAGTTTTTAGTTAATTTTGTTTGTTCAATGATAGATCAAAGTTATTGTAGCAAAAAATTAATCCAATTGTACAGGTAGTATTATGATAAGAACTATTTTTTAAATTACTTTCTTTAAATTACAATCTAGTTTAAGCAATTAGTGTTTAATGAGATAGTTTATTGATTATTCTCAAGCAAAAGTTTAAAATTCATTAACCACGAATCGATTACACTACTTTATTCTCTGACAAAGAATTATGTATTATATGAAATAAAAACGTTTTCTTCAATTAAAACAATAACTCTTTAATTGTTTTAATGAGAAATCAAATTTCTGATTAAAAAAACCCTGATGATAAAAAAACCCATTCCATACAATCAACCAAATACAACTAAAAGAAATAAGAGAATTTAACTTAAAATTTGATTTTTTAACAAATACGTTTTGTCAAAGCCATTGTGATTATAATTTGAAAATAATTTTAATACAATCAAAACAATTTGACCAATTGAATTATACCAATTGAATAATGATAATTTTTTTATAGGAAAATTTTAATTAGACAATGGGTTAAGTTCATTAGTCTATACTCTATAGGTTAGAAAATAATACAATGATTCATACACTTATTATGGAAAAAACATTGATTAGTTGATATTAATAATTAGAAGGAAATAAAAATGTTTATAAATATTAAGTACAGAACAGGTAGGGTAGATTCAGGAATTCTCTTTAGTTATTATGATCTATTGTCGAAACTAACTATAACTAAAATATACAGAGGGAGGTTGAAACCTCAGGATCCGGATTTATAGGACTACAATCTGTGTTGTTTTGAATTTTGCGATGCACAGTTTTCGAATTATAATCAAAAAAAGTGCAGCAAAATGTTTCGTAAGAGTGCTGGCGAATGACCTATATTCAGTTCAACAGAAGTACCCTTAATCTTAGTTGTAGAGTATTTTTGTTTATGGTACGATGTGTGCTATTGCTTGCTCGAAGAAACGAGTCTTAATATAACTCTATATGTGGACTTTAACCGTTGAAGAAAAAATTGTGTCATCTAAAAATAAATGCCACTAGTTTGATTGTTGGTAACCCATTTTAGTTGTGTTCCTGAATTTTTTAAAAAAAAATTTGCTTTTTAAATCTCATTTTATTTTTGTTTCCTCCATCCTATCATGAAATATGATGTGATAGGATTTATTGTTTAGCTATCCATTCTTTGAAACACCTCAGCACGTATGTTGTTCTGGGATCTAGGTCTTAAAAATTCCTACTACACAACACATTTTATTTTGAAAAAAAATATTGCGACGCTGATGCATAGGCTAACTTCACCACAGCTCTGGAAACAAAATGTTCTGGATTTACAGTGAGCTAATAATTTAATAAAATACTTTAATCAATGGCTACCCAATGTTATAGATTTCGCATAGCTCTAATTATATAAACATTAAAGAAAGCTGTAGTATCCCAAATTCTGTTGTACGAGAAAAAGTAAAAAAAACATTTTACCGGAAGTGAAAAATCGGAAGTTGTGATGCAGAACTGTTATAAGCTATACTAAATGCTTGTATGTAACAAGTTTCATTCAATTCGATTATCAGGTACACAACTTTGTTCAATATCGTTCAAAAACTAATTAGCTCCATGCCATAGATATTTGCATCCTTTTCTGAAGTGTCATCGAAATTCATTCACGAACGAACGTTGTATGCTCCCAACAAACATTAAAAACATGGTGAAAAAAAACACGTTGTATGGTGGACCCCAAGCCTTTGTCCAAAGTACCCCAAAAGCTAATAAAATTTTTCTCATATTTATTGAAACCTTTTACCAACGTTGGATGAAAATCGATCAGTAATTCTAGACTACAGTAGGGATAAACACTTGAAAAAAAACTTTTAAGCCGGAAGTGACAAACCGGAAGTTGGTATGCCGAAATGTTAAACAATACTAAAAGTTTATATACCAAGTTTCAATAAGATCGAAAGCCGGGCTGAGAAGTTATTGAAACTATTAAAGTTATTGATTTAAACTTAGAGGTGTTTGGGAGACCCCCCCGCCAATTTGTCCAATTTTGAAATGAATTCAGATCTTCCATTTTCAAGTGAACTTGGATCATTTGCCAAAGTTTTATCAAGATCCTATGCAGGAATGTCAGCCACCAACACACAGTCGTACACCAAAATTTTTATTGGCAATGTAGATAGAGGATGGTCCAAAACAAAAGAAAAAACAAAATTTGGGGTATGTAAGATTTTAATTTCAAACTGTGGTGAAGGAAACAAATAAAAAATTTAGTTGCATAATAAATATGTATGTATGTACACGACATTTCCTTATTTCGTAATTTATCATGTGCAAAATCTTAGTAAAGAACGATAAGAAATTTAAACATGATACATTTGTACAAGAACATCATGCGGCATTGAACGTAACTGAATTTATTTAGTTATTCATCGTTTTTTCTGTAATATTTGTTTCAGTTTTTGAATCTACGTCAAATATTTATACAAATATTGAACAAAGACCATGTTTGAAATTCCAATACTGGATCTAATCGATATAATTCAGATTTAAATTCATACAATGAAAAAAACATGTTCTATTTATAATCAAAAATCGGTTGTCTTAACCTCGTCGCAAGAGCAAATATGGCTAATCGAGTCCCCAAACTGTGTTGAGATCCACTCGCTATGATATCACAATGTCTACTCTCTATGGTAACACATGGAAAAATTTTGGTTTTGGCAAAAATTGCTATCAAACAAAAATAATTTATTATTGATGTGAAAAAATTATTAAATGGATCCAAGATACTGCTCAACTGGTTGGAATGGGTGGACCAACGTTAAGCATACAACTATCTAAAATTCAGTTTAAGCTGATTAAATATGAAAAGTCCATATATTTGTTCAATGAACTAAATTTTTGCAAATCATCCCGTACCATTCGAAGGCTGCTAGCAAAAAATGGTTGGTTACTGCTTAACTGTGCCAATAATTAATCGGCGCAAAGGGTTACAAATGTAGTACTGAGTCTATTGATCGGAAAGGTACAGCTATGTACAGTAAAAGAGAAGTCCTAGACTCATAGCTTACCTTCCAGAATGCGCCAACAATCAACAGAAAAGATTCTAAGGTGGCTTGGTACCATCCAGTGAAACACACTGTTGGATGGATCTCGTGATGCTGGTGTTCATTCTTGACCCAGAATCCGAGAACCAACTTAAAAGTTGGAAATTCAGAAACTGGATGTTCGGTGGGATTTATACAAGAATCGCAATGTTCCTCAAGCCAAACCAGCCTACAACTGCGATACCGGCAGAAGTAGTACCCAGTTCCATCGAGAATGCGTCAGCAACGGGTTTTACAACTTCGCGGCTTTTAATCGTCAGTGAAGGAACATCAACATCTGCTTCTGTAACTAGCGATTCTAGCTCAGTGTCTGCTAACCTGTAAACATCGACAACTAATTCTCCTCAATCAGATAGAAATACCCACGTTCCAAACACACCAACCCAACTCCGAACTAGTGAACTGTTGCGTCCATGGGAACTAAGACTGCATCAAAGAAAAAGCATGGCCTACCGAAGGCCTCCGCTGGATCACCATAGCCGTCTGGAAAAAAAATGCATAAAATAAGTTCCGTTTAAATTAACCTGCACAGACCTGCAAGGGCCTCAGACAATTTGAGCCGCTTTATCAACAGCATACAGCAAAAAAAAGGTCTATCGACCAACAAAAACATGCTGCTGATATATTTTTTCAGGCCAGTTTTGTAAACTACGGTTTTCTTCAACAAACGCTTAAAACTATTTCTCTTAACAGAATTTATTTGTAAATATCTAATAGCTGTGCACATTGAAATCCCTTTTCTCCACAGCGCAGTTAGCAAGTTCATTTTACCATCTGCGTATACTTTCCAGAAGATGAGAAAGAAATACCATCTGATAAGGTAAGCAAGCTAATTCGGCGGTTGCAAGGACAAACACTACAATCTAATAATTACGTGCGATGTTAATGCTCATCACACCGTGTGGGGTAGAGGAACTTTAACACAAAAGGTGAGTCTCTGCTCCAATACCTATATACAAACAATATGTTTATAGCTGATAAAGGCAACAAACCCGCAATCAGAAACGAGATTCTGGACCTAGTTCTGAGCAACATCATCACCGAGAATTTTATCAGTAAATGGCATGTCTCGGATGTAGTTTCTATATCGGACCACGCGCATACGTATGCTTCAACGTAGAACACCAACTGGAGAGTACCCTCCACTTTCGGAACTCCAGGTAGACCGATTGGGGTCTCTTAAAAGTAGGATCAACTCCACAGTAGAGCTCGACTATGCAGCAAACGGATGTTATCACTGAAGCATACCACCGTAATTCTCCAATTGCCAAGTCTGAAAGGAACAGAGATGTGCCTTGGTGGAACGATAATTTGGAGAGGATGAGGAATAAAATCCAAAAGCTCTTTAACAAAGCAAAACAAAGAACTCAAAGAATCAAAAAGGAATAGAACGATTGTTATTCTAACTACTGCAGCCCGACTCCGAAAATCGGCCGACCACTCAAATCTTCTGGGTTAAATTTGCAGACTGAACGGCACCTACACTACTATAGTTGCAGCAAAACTCTAGAAACACTGTTACATGCCACATTTTGGCATGGCTCATCAACATGCTACAGAATCGGAAAATTACAGCTACATGGCAAAGTATCGGTAACTATTAGGATTCTAGAGGATGTCGTCAGGGTGGAGTACTCTCTCCGTTGCTATGGCTGGTGCTCGCTGATAATCTTCTAAACAAACTGAACAATTCTGGCTTCACTAATGTAGGCTACGCCGTCATGGTCATGGTGAGAGGTAAACATGAGTCCACAATGAATAAACGAACCCAGGCAGACTTGAAACTCGGGATGAATTGGTGCAACGAGGTGGGACTGTCTATTAATACACAAAAAAACTACATAGTACCGTAGTCTTTGCTAACACCTTCTGTTTTAATTTCATTCCTTCTGATTTTAACGGTGAACGAATACAAGTTAAAAAGAAGAAGTGCTTGGGTGCGATCCTCGACAGCAAGCTCACTTGGAACTCACACCTAAAACATATGTCGGACAAAGCAAACGAGGCTTTCTTAGCTTGCAGAAATTTGTTTGGAAAAACCTGGGGATTAGGTCTCAAAATGATAATTTGGCTACATCAAAGTATAATAAAACCCATGCTGTCATACGAATATTTGGTCTGGTGGCTGAAAACAATCCACTGCTGCATTCAAAAAAGTTTCCAGACAACTTCTCCATCTCCCCTCTTAAAACAATCGATCTTGAGAGAGAGTCTCTGAAGATCTTAGCATGATGCATGACAGGACACGGTGCGACAAATCACCACCTTAACAATTAGGCCTGGCTGCCTCCGACAGATGGAGATTCTGTAACTTAGAGGCAGAAGCCATGAAACGACAAAGGAGACTAGTACTTACTCTATCACAAAACATTAGTTTTGTGATAGAGTAAGTCAATCCAGTTAATTAACTATGTTAAGGGGCTCGGATTCGACCCACATTGCACATTCTACAGTTATCGAAGCCATTTGCAGTATAACAATTAACAACATCAGCACAATAGATCGATAGGTCACAGTACTCCTCGAACTGAACTAGCTAGCTAATTCAGTTTCGATTTTCGATTTTGTCAGGCAAACGCTATCACAGTACAGGCTCTAATTAAATTAATACGACCCTGATCCGGTCTACATAGTTTGAGGTGTAATATTTCAAACCAGTGACCCTGCTCCTATCAGCATTAGGTAAAACTACCTGCGCAAAAATTTGATAGGGTTCAAATAGGTTCCTAATCAGGTTTGCCTTAGTTCTTAATTTGATTTTCCATCAATTGTGATGTTAAAGTCGATCGTCCAAAAACAAATTTTTATCTCGTCGCTGGTCGAGTGGGTTAAATGGTTAACCATAAAATCTGATCAGAAGGACGCCGGTTCGATCCCCGAACTGGAATTGAGATAAAACATTTGTTACGGATCTTTCACTTTTCATAGCAATTTTTCATTGCTTTCAATTGAATACATTCAGTTATAGACTTATAATATATTGAATCAATTCTGACGTACTGCTCGGCTGGTTGTGACGGGCGGACCTGCGCAAAGCACGTTTAACAATTATTGGGGGATCAAAGAACTATGTTGCTCCGCATGATTCGAGGCTATAGCACCATATTTACAGCTTTGTCTCAACATATTGTGGGTTCAATCTCTGTCGACCTTCTCCTTAAGGAAAAGCATATATAACCAACATATCAATTTAATGATAGAAAAGTGCTCAGTGCTCTACTGTCAAAAACCTTACTTTGTATTTTCAGGGCGTTTTTAAAGGTTCCGTGAAAAAATGATTGGGAATAAGTTAGGTCCCAATAGGAGGGGGTAACAGCTGCATTAACGGCCCCAAAAGAGCGATTTACCAAAAAGTTGACGAAAATAATTCATAGCTCCCCAGGGTGACCCCTAGAGGGGTCAATTGAATGAACAGGTCCTAATATTTTTTTCCTACCCAACAATTCTTCCGAATATACTTACCATCTATTTTTTCAGTCACTTTTCCCCCCAACACACCTACCCCTATCTACCAACCTTCCGGAGGTCCGCTTACAAAAGTTAAAAAATTGATTTTTTTTCTAAATTCGCTGTGACTACCCCAAAGTGACCCCTAGATGGGTCAAATGTATGACCAGGTCCTAATACTTTTTCATTCCCAACATTTCCCCCCCACACACCTACCTACTATCTGCCACTCTTCTGACATGTTAAAAAATAATTCAGGGTGACCCGGTCTGAGTCACGAGTGTATAGTCATTATTGATTGTTTCCAATCAATGCAAAAATCAATGATCGAAAGTTCAATGTAAGAAAATCTTCATTTAAAATGATTAAAATTTCCATAAAAAATTATGTTTAACTGACGATTGAGAAATACAACTTAAGTAAGATAACTGATGATGAAGTTTCAACTTACAAAAATCATCGCCTTGGTGGCGTAGTGGTTAAACGACTACGCATCATAACATCGAAAAATCAAATCGTCGAATCACCAGAAATCACAAAACCGAAAGTTCATACCACCGAATTTCATATCATCGAAAGTTCATACCATCGAAAAGTCATAGCATCGAAAGATCATATCACCGAAAGTTTATTACGTCGAAAAGTCATAGCACCGAAAGATCACATCACCGAAAATCATATCATCGAAAATTTGATTCACAAAATCGAAAAATCATATCATCAAAAATCGTAAAATCGAAAAAAAAAATCATATCATCGAAATATCATTACATGGAAAATATTCGATGTAATGAATAAATCATTACATCGAAAAACAGGGTGTACTCTTCTCACAGATAAAACTTTTGTAAATTAAAATGTTAAATGTCAGCAGTATATGTTAATTGGGCAATTCGTTTGAAAATGTACATTTATTTGTGGATTTTTTTTAAAATCAAAATTTTGCATGTGTGGAACGAATGAAAAAAACTAAATTCTGAATATTTTATTTATTGCTTTGAAATGCAGTTTTGCCGGCATGCATTTTTAGTAATTTCTTTTGGTTTACGTATATAATATATTATGTGCTATCATATTTTGAAGATAAAGTTTTGGGATTCCAAACAGATTTTTCTACGTTTTTTTGAATAATACTATAGGGCTATTCTTTTGAAAATGCGCATGTTTTGTAGTATTTTGTGAAAATGCCTAAACATTTGGTATGTTAAGTATTGGCGAAAGAAAGTGTGTGTCAAGTGTTTGTCAAAAAATCATGAAGTGTGTCAAAACACAAAAATGAGCATATTTTTTGCTTAAAAAATCGTTCATTCTAAGTGATTACGAGTGTATTGAATGTGGAGAAATCTTGATGGTTGACATTGGTATGTGGGACCAGAATCTTGATTATTGTATTGTAAGTGTATCAAAAAATACTGTCAAGTGTGTCGAAAGAATGATTTTCATTTATTTTTTAACCTAATTTTTTGGGAAAAAATAAAATTAAGTATGTAATTATTTGTATGACTAGAAATGTATTTGAACTTGAAATTGGACATGTTTCTATCCAGTTTCAACTCCTCCCAACTTATAGGAACAATTGGGAAATATCAAGTTGTTGCAGATTAAATGTCGTTTTTTAAAAAAATGTAATTATGAGAAAGATATTTCTTTTGTAATCGTTTTGTGTGATTCCACGACTTCTGAATAACAGGAACCGTTGGAAAATATGTTTGAATTTTTGATTATGTTATAATTTTGGCAATATTTTTAGAATTTTGAAAAAAGTTTAATTTTTGATTTTATAACAAGCTTTGGAATATTTTTAGAATTTTGAAAAAGTTTTTATTTTGTCTTGATTTTTGCAATATCTTTAGAATTTTGAAAAAAGTTTCAATTTTTGATTTTGTAATATTCCCTTGAATATGTTTGAACTTTTGAAGAAAATTGAAATTTACGATTTTATTATAATTTTTAGAATCTTAGAAAAAGTTTGAATTTTTGATTTTGTTATAATTTTTGCAATATGTTTGGAATTTGGAAAAAAGTTTCAATTTTTGATTTTGTAATAATTTTTGGATTGTTTAGAATTTTGAAAAAGTTTAAATTTTTGATTTTATTATAATTTTTGGAATATTTTTAAATTTTGAAAAAAAAAAATTAAATTTTTGATTTTATGATAATTTTTAAAAATTTTAGGATTGTTGAAAAAAATTTGAATTGTTTATTTTGTAATATTCTCTTGAATATTTTTGGATTTTGAAGAAAGTTGGAATTTTTGATTTTATTATAATATTTGGAATTTGGTTAAATCAATTCAATCAGGCTTCTTTTTCCGGCAATGTATTTATATTACTTAGGTCTGAAAGACCTAAGTATTACATACATGAGCCAAAAGTGAAATTCTTATCCCCACTTTTTTTGGCATTTCTCGACGTTTTAGGACCTACTGATTTTAAAAAAGCAAAAAAATCTATGTCTGTCTGCCGGTCGGCCGTTCATTACCTACGAAATCTAGAAAACCACTGGACGATTTCAAAAATTTTATTTCCTAAAAATAGGTATACTTTATGGACAGGTCCGAAAGGACGCTATGTTTGATAACTGTACTGGAAGTGAGTCAAAAAAATCATTAAGTGTGTCAAAAATAGCCGATTTTCATATTCTTGGCTTAAAAAACGTTCGTTTTAAGTGATTACGAGTAGGAACATTGAATTTGGAGAAATCTTAATGGTCGGGATTGGTATGTGAGATCAAAAACTAGATTATTGCATTAGAAGTTTGTCAAAAAATGTTTTCAAGTGTGCAAAAGAAAAATTTTTATTTACTTTTTTACCCAATTTTATGGAAAAAAATAAAATTAATCATTTGTATGACATGAAATTTTATTATTACTATAGAAAACTATGGTATCATAAGTTTGTCAAAATAATGATGTCAAGTGATAACACAACATGAAATTTCATTATTATTATAGAGAATTATGGTATCATAAGTTTGTCAAAATAATGTTGTCAAGTGTGTCAAAAAAGATGTTTATTTATTTTTTTACCTTTTTTGGAAAAAAATAAAATTGCTTATTTGTCGGACATGAAATATATGTGTATGACATGACATTTTATTATTATTATAGAGAATTATGGTATTATAAGTTTTTTTTCGATTTTCGATGATATGATTTTTCGATTTTGTAAATTAAATTTTCGATGATATGTTTTTCGGTGATGTGATTTTTCGATGCTATGACTTTTCGACGTAATGAATTTTCGGTGTTATGATTTTCGATGTTGCGATTTTCAGTTGTGTGATTTTTCGATAGTATGATTTTTATTTTTCAATTTATTGCTTTTTTCGATGTAACGATTTTCGATGGTATGATTTTTCGATGATATGACACGATGCGGGTTAAACGTGTCTGCCAAAGAAATTAAACTCGCTCTGGAACTTTTGAGGTTACGAGATCAAATCCCAACCAAAACACGTTAAAGTGAAAAACAGAGTTTTTTTCTGAGATATTTCCAACCATACCTTTGAATTGGAAAAATTCAAATTAATTCCTGAGTTACTTGAGTTTAATTGCTCACAAAAATCCCAAACTACTATTTAGTTATTTTCACGCTCTGATGCGATTAAATGCATTTATTTCAAGTCATATATAGGAAAATAAGATTAGATTAGTTTGTTTTTGTTACTTGTTGGGAATTGCGCCTGATAATTGGCGATGACTAATAGCAAGTTTTGAAACTTGTCTTCATTCCGGCAGAAAACCTCTTTGTAATCTTGCACCATCTTCCCGCCTCTCTCAACCGTGACGTTGACCAATCGCCATTTCTTGACAAGTTTAAGAGCTTCTATATAGTCGTCGAGGTCATCGCCAGCCAGAAGCAAATGAAAAAGTTTTTTGGATTCGATGCGACGAAGCTACTCAAATCTTTTTCATGAAGCCTTCGATGACGACTGAGTTTCATTGTCAGTTTTTTACCCCGGTGTGAGCGCTTACGCCGCGGTTGATCATCTTCTTCGCTATCTTCATCAGATGATGTGTACCATTCTGCAACTGATGATCCGTCTTCTTCTTCGCTTTCCTCACTTTTTTCTCTTTCCTCCGAACCTTAGAATCAAAAAACGCGAGCGCTATGGTCTCGTTCGAAAGACAACACGTATGTCCATCGCGTCCAACGAATTTAGGCAAAACATTCTTTGACAATTCTTTGTCAACGACAGCATACTCAGCGATTGATTTCATAGAATATGAAATCTTGGTTCGGAGCCTCCTCAGCTCGATCGGATCGAAACCAGGCTTTGGCGGAGCAGAGAACGAAAAATAGACAAACATCACGCAAACCATTGAGTTCAGCGTGCCGTCATTCCATTCGAGCATGGCTGATAGGCCCAGGCGGGTGAAGTGAGAATTATCCGAGATCTTGTCGAAGGAACAAAAGGATTTGCTGGATGCTTTCTTCGTAATCGCAACGTGGTTGGTTTTATCTGAAGAAGGTGACCGTGACGTCATTTTTACTTAGACCTGAAATTCATAAGCTATATTCGAATATGAAGTTGAGTTTGATTACTTTACACAATATTACGATTGCGCGATATTAGATACTCGTTGCGTTATTATTTCAAAGCCAAAATGTCAGTCAGCGTCACAAAGTCACAAATCTGAAATGTCAGTCAGCGATAGTATTACCCGCGAGCCCACGAGTGCCCGATTGACAATTGATGCAGTGATGTCGTGTTCACAGTGTAAATGTAAGTTTTACAATCTCACACGAGAATTAATACAAAATTTGGGTGTTTTTGTAAGGGGACCTCCAGAGGGAGGCCGATAGGGGATAGGTATGTTTGGAAGAAATGTTGGTAAGGTAAAATATGACCTATTCATACATTTGACCGCTCCAGGGGTCACCCCGCGGGGAGCTATGAATTATTTTTTAACATTTTTCTTAAATGTTTGAGTTTTTTGTATGAGAACCCCCAGAAGGGTGGCAGTTAGGGGGTAGGTGTGTTGAGGGGAAATGTTGGGAATGAAAAAATATTAAATAAATATGAAAAAATATGAAAAACTCTGGGGCAGTCACAGCGAATTTAGACAAAAAATCAATTTTTCAACTTTTGTAAGCGTAACGCCGGAAGGGTGCAGATAGAGGGTAGGTATGTTAGAAAGAAATGTTGGGGAGGAAAAAACAATAGAACCTGTTCATACATTTAACCCCTCTAGGTTATGAGTTTTTTTTGCCAAAGTGACCCCCTTAAGGGCCGTTATGTATCCAAGCTTTGGCTTAATCATTTTTTCACGGAATCTAACAAAATTGGCCCGTATAAGCTTTCAATATCGGAGTATTTTTTTTCATACAATAACTTCATACCAGATTAAAATACCTACATTGAAGTATTTAAAATTTTCTGCCATGATACTCTTGACCTTTTGGCTGATAGAAATCAGGTTCAACCCTTCAGGTCAACAAAGCTCAAATAATAGTAGAGCATGCTTATTAAATAAGTATGTACACCATTAACCTCCTCCACCAGTTAATTAACTAGGAACAGAGAGACGAGCTTAAACGATCACGGTGATGATGATGATGACAACGCTTTTCGCAACGTGTAGCTTGTTGTACATAATGTTTGTGCCATCAACAAATGTACTTAGTAGCAGGACTAGACGGTTTAAATAATCTACTAATACTTCGCTGACTTGACGAGCTGCGATCCCGTCTGTAAGAACTACTCCTGTGACCACGTTCATAGCGGTTTAATCGGGACCGTAGTTCAGATATGGATTTGGTTAAGTTCTTAACAAAGTTATTTAAGTCATTCATTTGTGCACGTGACGTTGAAACTTCGCCTGTTGATGCCTGATTCTGGTCTGTATTCTGTATCGGAAGAAGTTTTATTCAGAGGTTGTATAAAAGACCCTCAGTCACCGCTTTACATGGTTAGCTATTAAATATTATTACGTAACCGTTCGTCAATGTCATCTATTACAATAAAACAAAACTCTCAGTTCGTTGTATTTACATAGTTTGTGCGTAAAAATAATCCTTCTCAGTTTTGAGTTTTGACCATATAACAATACCAATTTATAAATTAATTATTTCAAAAAATTCCAAAAAAATATTTAAATAGTCTCAACAAACAATTTATTTACATTTACGGTTAACCAATCGATTTCTTTTATTTTCAAAGACATTCTCTACGTCATACTTCTCCAACATCTGGCATTGTTACCATCTACGAAAATAAAACAATTTGTAAAACTAAGTACCTCAAATAATTAGTGTGTTACTTTTAAACGTTATTCCTAAAAGGTGTTCTAAATAAGATTCTAAAAAAAAAAAGAATAATTTTCTTATCGGTTATTTTTCAATCACAGGTATATCTGCTCAAACATAAATGAAAACTACATAATTCTAAAAAAAAATAATTATAAATCGTTTTTCGTTGAATTAACCATAAATTAATATTGTAATAAATGAAATAACTAGAATATTAAAAAATCAACAAAGCGATTGTAAAAATTTGTAAGTTTTTTCCTTCATTTTTTATGTCTTAATGACGTAAGTTAGAAATTTTAAAAATAAATAATAATTGATTTATAATTTATTTAATTAAGTTTTTACATTAGATAATAAAAAAAATCATGTTCTGTGAATAATATGTATTATATTAAAAATGTTGTAGGTCTCTGGTTGTCGTTTTTATTTCATTAAACAAAACAAAATTGTTGAAAAAACATTAAGATTATAAATTAAGTTTTTATTTTTTTTTAGTTTTCGTTACTTTTCTCAATTGTTGTTGCCTTATTTTATTTATTTATTAAACAAAAAGATATCATCACCAATACAAATTTAAATGTTTTGTTGTTAGTGTTCGAAAACGAGCCACGAAATAACGTCAAAAAAAAATCTTAAGAAATAAAATACAAAAAGCAATTTAAATTCTCATCTTAAACTTACGAGTTAAAACTTTTAAAATATAAAATTTAATTCTCATTAAAGACATTTTTTTTCTCGTTGGATTATTTTTCACGTGATAGTTAAACGTCGTTGTGAATAGTTTAGTTGAATTATTTCGATCGTATTGTTAAAATGTTTTATTTGTTATTATTTTTATATTTTTAATATACAAAACAAGTTATTATTATTTAAAAAGTGTTCAGTCAAGTTTGTGTTTAAAATTAATAATAAAATAGTTGTTAATTTTTTAAATTGAGTTCAATTGTGATTTTTGTGTATATAATATATATTATAGCAACAACTAGTTAAATGGCCAGAGGCAAAGAAAAAAAGAAAAATGAGCGATATTCTAAATGTAAAGTAAACTTTTTTTATTATCATTTATTTTTATTTTTTTAAATTAAGTTAAGTTTGACAGTTGATCGTGTTTTAGCTTTTCAAAAGTTTGTCATTAGTTTATGTCACGAAATTTTTACTTTCATTTATTTAGTTAATAGCTGACACATTTTTTCCGGTTCAATCTATAAAATTTGATTGCCATTTAGTTATGAAACCCCTGGTCGTCATATCAATGAAAAGTTTGTTTATTGATGTGGAAAAAAATTTAATTTCTTTTCTACCACGTTTTTTTTTCTTTGGTGATTTCTTTAAATATTATCAAAACAAAGGTAACATCACAGACAGAATCTTGGGTACTTGACGACATGTATTGTGCAAATAAAATAATTTATAATTATTTTAATTTATATTAATAATTCGTTTTCATAGGACATCATCAGGAGTTCAAATATTTTTAGATTAGAAAATCAATCGAATTACTGTAAATATGAATTATTTTATTTACGTAGCAACAAGCGTTTTTTGTTTTGTGACTAGAAAAATGGTAATAAGTTACGACATAACTTATTCAGTAGGGTGTCCCACCAAAATAGCTTTATTTTAATTTTCACAACCTCGAACCGGAATTAGGTTCTTTGTGGTTTAAAAAGCATCCCTGAATTTTTTCATATTTTTAAAAAAAAATTTACCATTCGCTATATTATTTTTTATGTTCAAGGAGCAAGGAAAACGAGATACAATCAGTTTTTCGCAACTAACTTTTTCAGTTTTGATTTTACAAATAAATTGTGTGAATAAAATATGTAGATCTTGAACAAATGCATCGAGTTTTTCTTTTCAAACTAAAATAGGACGATTTTTCGTAGTCGAATTTTAAAAAAATAACAAATATCGTTTGTTTTTCGCCTATAACAATTTCATTTTTGATTTTACAAAAAAAATTTGTCAACAAAAGTTATAGATCTTAAAAAAAATACATCGATTTTCTCTTTGTTCAAGCAAAAAAATTTTTTTCAAACTTAAAAAGAACGATTTTTTGTAGTCGAATTTTACAGAAATAACTAATTTTTTTTACAAAAAAAATTGTGGAAATAAAAGTTGTAGATCTTGAAAAAGTACATCGATTTTTTTCAAAAAATTTTTCAAGCTTAAAAAGGACGATAGTCGAATTTTACAGAAATAACTAATAGGGTTCGTTTTTCGCGAATAACTATTTTAAATTTGATTTCACGAAAAAATTTTTGAAAATAAAGGCAAATTTTAAAATAATAGGGCACTCGCCGAATCAACAAATATTTCCTAGAATTTTACAATATACATTTTTATATATGAAACTATACTAATTATTTTTCAGTTTATTTTCAACGTTTGCACGTGTTAAAAATTGTAAAAATATTTTTAAAGCAAATTTTCAGTGAAACAAGTGTCATAAGTGTGTAACGAATAGCAGTTACGAATAAAATGACAACACGACTTTGGTTGATAGATCACTCAATTGATCAAATCAGCAACTGCGTTTTGCACCAAACAAACAGATATTACAAAGATTCCTGCATTTGCAAGAAAAATCAACAATCCAATGTCATAAACAAAAATAAATCGAGTTTATGTTTGTTTAAAATGTTCGCGTTCTTTTTTTAATACCTGTCCCAAAGTTTTTTGTATACTTTATTGCGTTTTTTTTGCCTTACTATATAAAAAGAGTAAAAACTTTTCTATTTTTTCAATATCTGCAACTTGCACTTCTATAATTTTTTTCTAAAATCGAAACTGAAATAGTTATAGGAGAAAAACGAACGTTTTTAGTTATTTTTTTAAAATTCGACTACAAAAAATCGTTCTCTTTAAGCTTGAAAAAATTTTTTTGTTTAATCAAAGAAAAAAATCGATGTATTTTTTTGAGATCTACAACTTTTATTCAAACGATTTTTTTGTAAAATCGAAACTGAAATAGTTATAGGCGAAAAACGAACGTTATTAGTTATTTCTGTAAAATTCGACTACAAAAAATCGTTCTTTTTAAGCTTGAAAATTTTTTTTTTGTTTAATCAAAGAAAAACATCGATATATTTTTTTAAGATCTACAACTTTTATTCAAACGATTTTTTTGTAAAATCAAAACTGAAATAGTTATAGGCGAAAAACGAACGTTATTAGTTATTTCTTTAAAATTCGACTACAAAAAATCGTTCTCTTTAAGCTTGAAAAATAACTTTAAACAAAGAAGAAAATCGATGTATTTTTCAAAAAACTACAACTTTTGTTGACACAATTTTTTTATAAAATCAAAAATGAAATAGTTATAGGCGAAAAACGAACGATATTAGTTATTTTTGTAAAATTCGACTACAAAAAGTCGTCCTTTTTTAGCTTGAAAATTTTTTTTCGTATAAACAAAGAAAAAACTCGATGTATTTCTTCAAGGTCTACAACTTTTTTTCACGCAATTTTTTTGTAAAATCAAAACTGAAAAAGTTATATGCGAAAAACTGATTGTATCTCGTTTTCCTTGCCCCTGAACATAAAAATAAAATAGCGAGTGGTAAAATTATTTTAAAAAATATGAAATAATTCAGGGATGCTTTTTAAACCATAAAGAACCTAATTCCGGTTCGAGGTTGTGAAAATTAAAATAAAGCTATTTTGGTGGGACACCCTAATATTCAGTCAACGGTAGCACACTCAATCTTAGTTTTGGTATATTTATTGGTGATGGCACGCTATTACTTGCTCGAATTCTATACCTTTGCTTTAATCATTGAGGAAGACAGTGCGTGACATGATCAAGGAATATAGCCCTTGTTGGATAATTGACAACCCAATTTTAGTTTTGTCCTGTTTCTTTTATTAAATTTTATTCCATTTATGCAATAAAATACTTGCCTATCATAAAAAAATTTTAAATAATAAACATACAGAAAAGTATATTTTTAAATATTGTATTTTAATTAAATAATTTGCGTCCATCAACGTTGTGTGACACATTGTAATTCCCACTACACAACACATTTTATAAAAAAACATGATGCCGGCTTGTTGATACCATCCTCGTATTCAACAGCTTAAGAACTTTTTTGCAAGAAGCAAAAAGTCTTTATTGGTCTACTTTGCAGAAATGTTTGATTCCGTAGATATTTTGATAACTGATCACAAAATCACTTATAGGTAGCAGCAGTGTCGGTACAAGGGGTAGGCAAACTAGGCGCTCGCCTAGGGCGTTTTATTTGAAGGGCGCAGAAATTGTGAAATTTTTTTTTCTTCTTAAGATATTTTATACTACGAAGATTCGTTTTTTTTTGTTTTAAATTAAAATATCTAATTGGAGTGGAAAATCACAAACAAAATAGGTAACCTAAATATTTTAGGATTATATAAAGGTTCTCCAAAGATTTCCAAGGTTCTCTTCATATTTTCAAGATTCTCATGATTCCCTAGATTATCTGAAGAAACTCTGTATGTCCAAATATACTCAAGATTATTTGAAAATTATCGAAAGATTCGGTAATATTCTCAAGATTTTGCGACGATTGGTAAGAATCTTTTTTAAGATTCTCTAGATTCCTTGAATATTCTCCGAAGCTACTCAAATAGTTGACGCAAGATGCCCAAGAGTAATTTATCCCTTCATCTAATGACGTTTGTTTTTATTTTTTTTTTTTTTTTTTTTTTATTCTATGTTAGGCATGTTTAGTGTTAACCAATATAGATCAACGTCTCTGAATATCCGAAGATACCATGCTAACTAAGGAACTAGGGCTTGAAAGTATTATTCAATTTTCTTTGAGGAATTTATTAATGTTGATCTTAAAGTTTTGAGGATTAAAATTATCAGGAAAGACCCACGCCGGTAAGGCATTCCAGAGATGAGAAACTCTGTTAAAAAAATCGCGTTGAAAAGCGACAGTTCTACACCTAGTCACTCGAACCGTAAAAGGATGGGCTGATGTTGATGCTCTAGTGAAACGCGCGAAGTTTGCTGGTTCAGGCAAAATCGATTTGATCTCCGCAGACGTCCGTTCGTCCATAATATACTTGTAAAATACCGTCAAATCAGCGACGTCTCTTCTATGTTGCAAGGAATCAAGCTCGTTAGTAAGAGTCGAGTTGCCGATCAATTTAACAGCTCTCCGCTGTACAGAATCAAGACATTTCAAACTACTTATGTAAGCTCCTCCCCATATGTGAGAACAATACTCCATGCAGGGACGAATAAATGATTTATATATTAAAAGAAGCTGCTCGCTATTAAAAACCTTACGACAACGACCCAAAAATCCTAATTTTTGAACAGCGTTCTTTGCTAGGCTAAAAATATGAGAATTCCATTTCATACTATTTTCAATCTCAACTCCTAGAAGTTTAATAGATTCTTTCTCTTCAAGATTATTTGAATCAAACTTTAATAAAAATGGATTAGGTGTTGATAACCTAGAAAAATGGCAAACTTGAGTTTTACTTGTGTTGAATTCAACACTGTTAGCAACTCCCCAATCTAAGATGGTTTTTAAATCAACATTTAATGAGTCAATCAAGTTTGATCTAGCGATATTAAGATTTGATGGTGCATACAAATTTGGTATTTCATGTGACGCATGAAGTGTGCTATCATCAGCAAAACTATGGATGGGATTAACTGTTGAACCTAGCAAGTCATTAATATAGAGAAGAAAAAGAGTAGGTGATAAAGCGGAACCTTGAGGAACACCAGCGTTAGTTGAAAAGATATTCGATGAAACACCATCAACATTGACCTGAAATTTGCACTCGGAAATAAAGCTTTGTAACCAAGAAATAAGTTGCTCATCTAAGCCGTAGCATCTCAATTTGCAAATAAGATTGTTGTGCCATACTTTGTCAAACGCTTTGGCAATATCAAGTGCGACGCCAAAGGTCTCACCATGGTTTTCAAACGACTTGTTCCAGATATGCGTGACAAAAGAGAGTAAATCTCCCGTCGCTCTTCCTTTACGGAATCCGTATTGTCTTTCATTAAGTAATTTTGACGACTCTAAGAAGCTCATAATATTAAAATTAACATATTTCTCAAATACTTTAGAAACAACCGACGAAATTGATATAGGTCTGTAGTTTCTTGGATCCGTTTTAGCGCCCTTCTTTGGAACTGGTTGTACACTAGCCATTTTCCATATATCAGGAAAAATCCCTTTCTTATATGACAAATAGAAAATTTTAGTTAGGATTGGTGCTAACTCTTTAGCAAAAGTTTTAAGGATAATTGGAGGAATGCTATCAGGTCCAGATGCCTTATTAGTATTGATTTGTAAGAGCATTTTCCGAATGACATTTTTACGAAAAATAATCCGCCCCATTTTGTTAGAAACTCTAGGAATTGGTATAGGTAGAAAATTGGGTTCTACTAATGTAGAATTTAACGAAAAACAGTTACCTAATAAATTAGCCTTTTCTTTGGGGTCAATAATAGGTATATCTCTATCAATAAGAGGAGTTATAGAAGACTTACAAAAATTTCCTTGAACAGCCTTGGCGGTTTTATAAAAATTTCGTGAACCAGTAGGGTGCTCAGCAAATTTATTAGCTTTTTTCTTATAAATAGATGTTTCTCTGCATCTATTAATTTTCTACATAAATTTCTTTCTATTCGGTATAATCTAAGGTTTTCATCAGACTTGTTTTGAATAAACTTTTGAAAAGCCTTTTTTTTAATTTTTATTGCTTTTTTGCATTTACTTGAAAACCATCGATCAACCTTCGGAACAATCAAACTATTTGGAACAAACCTACTCATACCCATTAGTATTATTTTAGAAAAATTAGAAGCAACAATGTTTGGATCTTGGCTGGAAAGACAATTGCGTTTCCAGGGAAACCATTTAAAGAAATCTCTAAGTCCCTGCCAATTTGCAGCTTTATAATCCCAAACAAGACGAGGATTAGCTTTAAACTGCTTAGGTACTTGTATATTTAAATGTGTGGAGATCAAATTATGATCTGATCCACCCAAAGGCTCTGTTACTTTAAATTGAACCAACGTAGGGTCATTTATCAAAAACAAATCGAGCAAGTTACTTTTTTGGCCAAGAATGTCAGGAACTCTGGTAGGCTGATCTATTATCTGAGTGAAATTATGATAAAGAGCAAAAAGTTCAGCTTCTTTACCTAATTCATCAGTTTTAGAGCTGTGTGTAAGCCATTCTTTATTATGAACATTGAAATCACCAAGAACTATAATTTTAGCGTTAGGATATACAGTCAACCTATCTATCTTTTCAGATAGGTCATGAAATAAATTTATGTTCTCCGGTGAGTTGGGCGAGCGATACAATCCAAAGACAAAAAGAGTTTGATTAGAGCAGGTAATCTTAAGGGAAACCATATTGTGAAATTTTGAATTTAATTCAAAATTATTTATTCTCACATATGGTACAGAATTTCTAATAAACGCACAAACACCATGCTTAAAGTAGAAAGAAGATTCAAGCTCATAGTTAGGACAAACATATTTAGTTTTGTCCAACGATACAGCTCTCGCGCTGATAATCGTTTCCGTTAAAAAAAGAATATCAGGCTTAAGATTCTCAAGATAAAGGTGAACTGCATTAAGATTGACGTTCAACCCTCTTATATTAGCAAAATTGATAGACAATTTCGACATTTTAAATTATAGTTAAATTTAAAAATAAATCTGAAAACAATCCTCAAAAAAAATTCCAACTAAAACCAAACAAAAGATCAAAAATGATATCTAAATTGACAATTCTACCAGCTGGACAACTTGAAACTATGTCTAAGTTTAACTGTCGAAATTGCCAATTCAAACAATGGATAATTAATTAATGGTTCGACATAAGAGATTGAAGCAAACAGATTAAACCAAACCAAAAACAACGATAAAGGATTAAAAGGAGACCGTGAAAGTTCTTATCTCTTAAAAGTAGTACAGTAAGTATAACTGTGAAATTGCAATTGAATTTTTAAGAGAAGTACATCAAAATGTGATGTACCGCAAATAATAAAAACTTTAGTTAATGGAAGGAAACAATAATAACACTAAAATATTATAACATTAATACTTTTATCACAATTAGAAAAATGCCAACAAACTAAATTAACCAAAATAAAACCAAAATCTTATTAAGGAAAAATATAATAAAACTAACTTTATTGGCTAACATAAACTTCAGAAAGTTTAATTATGATAAGAAATCTGTGACCTATGTATTACCTGAGTTCCGAATGACCTGATGCACTTACAGCTATCTCAATATGAAAAGAATATGGAAAGCAGGTAAAAAATTTGATTGAATAAAGATATAGAGTTTTTGACGATTATAAATTACGGATTACAATATTAATATCATCCTTATAAGAATATTGGTGAAACTGTATATCTTTAACAAAATAAAAGATTGAAAACAGCAAGATTTTTAATTTGAAAGCAATACATATTTATTTCAATTTAAAATATATATTTGCATTTAAAAAAAACTAAAAATCGGTTTCATAGGTATTTCAATCGGTATTTCAAGCTAAATCATTAATTGTTTGATTAATAAAAAAAAAGTCAGGCAAGTGCGAATATAATTCGTTCGCTAAAGGTTCCATGTATATAATATTTGAGAAAAAAACAGTTTTTGTTAGTATAGTTTCACGTTTATTTGAAATTAAGTAATAGTACTTTGTGTATCGATGTGCACAAAGTTGATTTTTTCCGCACGCGTCATAATTTAACAAATATACGACAAGTGCGGAAAAAATCAATTTGTGCAACGAGTTGCACATAACGTTTTTTGTAATTCCGAATCACAATTAAGCAAAATTATTCTGCAACCAAATTTTTTACAGTCTACATTCATATTAAAATATAAGTAAACATTTCTATTATCAACTTAGCATTGAGAAAATTTTCCATGAAAAATAAAACAGTGCGGAAAAATCTCACTTTTTGACATTGTTCACAATATCGAAATACGTTGAATTGTGATTCGGAATTGGTGAACACGTGAAATCAGCAAAAAACACGTAATTTTGGGAATGAGGTTTTAATTTAGTATATTTAGGTATAGGAATTCATTGACATCAATAAAAAAAAATGTTCTGCGTTTTTAGTTTTTTTTTACCCTGTCTTAAGATGAAAAATCAAAAAATTGCTCGACCCTGGTGTATTGAAATGGCTCTACTGTCAAAACTACTGAACAGATTTTAATGTTATATAGATCAAAATGTAGGTATTGAACAGAGCTAATCAAAATAATAATTATATTACCTTAAACACTTTTTGTTAGAAAAATAACGGTGAAAAATTCAAATTCGATTTTCTAGAAATGCATTTTTTAAATTTTTGATTTTTTAATATGTGTGTGGGTGGGTACATATGTTACTAACATTATATAAAAAATTCAGGAGGGGAAAATTTTTTGTTTTTTTTTATTAATTTTATTGCAACACGCCTTAAAATTTTTCATCATAAAAAAAATTGGAGTTAAAAAATTGACAGTTTTTTTTGGATTTACATATATGTTTTTATAATAAATTTTTAATTTTAACTCAAAATAAATATTTTACACATTTTTTATCATTTATTTAATTTTACATTACTAAATTCCGTACAGTTAGAATAACGTCTAGTTAATATTGATCCATCATTTGTAGGAATGTTTCATTTCTAGAAAATCGAATTTGAATTTTTTACCGTTATTTTTCTAAAAGAAAATGTTTAAGGTCATATAATGTGAATTATTATTTTGATTAGCTCTGTTCAATACCTACATTTTGAGCTATATAACATTTAAATCAGTCCAGTAGTTTTGACTGTAGAGCCATTTCAATACACCAGGGTCGAGCAATTTCTTGATTTTTCAACACCATGTATCTTAAGACAGGGTTAAAAAAAAAACTAAAGACGCAGAAATTTTTTTTTATTGATGTCAACGAATTCCAATGCCTAAATATACAAAATTAAAACCTCATTTCCAGACCTTGCTGATTTAACGTGTTTTTCACCAGGTACGATTTTATTTATGAATTTTCTTTTCCTTTTCTTTAATTTTCTTTATTCTTTAATCATGTTTAATCGTACAATTGAATGGAAACAGATGCGTAGATATCATATATATAAATACGCAAATTTATTTCCATTTCGAGATTGTCCTCAATCACCAATATTTTTTTTGTACAAAAACCCATAAGTAGGAACAAAACTTTTAATTGATATTTATGAGCAATTTCACGAAGATTCAACAACGTTTTGACTTGACCCCTTTTAATTTTGATTATTTTTTGTTTATAGAGTCTTTCATAAATAAAAAATACAAATTCTCTTAGAATTTTTTTTTCGACCAGGGGTCACGGAGTGCCACTCAAGTTTTTGTTATTTTGTGATGTGAGTGCATTTTGACGAGCGATTGTAGAAAAACTACTCAATCGATTTTCATAAATGATATGTCGTTGAATAGGTTAGAACAAAGAACAAAGTTTTTAAAAATGTACACTGTTAATTTTTTGAAATAATTTTTAACGATATAACATAAGAAAAAAACGGTGTAATTGAAGTAAAGATGGCGCTACACCTTTTTTTTAAACTAAATTGAAGCTTATTTTATATCTAACTACTTGGAATGTTTAGGAGATGTATTATTTTTTGTTTTAAAGATAAAATTCGTTGTGCATATGACTGTCGGGAATCAGTTTTTTTTGTTCTGAAGGAAAATTATAAAAATGGCGTTATAAACTAAGAGATTTTTTTTTATGTTAAATATCAAATATTTTATTATTAAATGAACTTTTTAAAATATTATAAAAATTATATATGTAAATAAAGAAAATATGAGCAATTTCAGCATAAATCCACAAAAGCGCTTATTGCTAATGAAGCTTATGTGGAGTTTAAAAATAAGTTTCCTGATGTGAAAATAGGATTTACTAAGTTCACGTCCTTTGACCACAAGAATGTGTAAAATTATCCAAGGAGTTCATAATATGTGCGTGTGAACCATACATCAAAATATAAAACTAATAATTCAACACTCTAAGATGTCTTGGATTACTGATGCTGCTTTCCAGAATTATAAAACATTAATTGACTTTGTTTCATGTGGTGAATTAACAGAATATTGTCATACTTTGAAGTGCAATGAATGTTCAAAAAACTTCAACAACATTTTAACGTTAAAGGAATCCTTCAAGTCAAATATCAACAATGGATTATTACTGATCGATGCAATTTGGATACTTTATTAGAAACTGTAGAAGAATTTATGAAAAAATTTCTTTACCTTTTACAAATTTTGATACCACACAACTTTATAGCAAAACAGCAATCTACATTCATTGAGGAAAGAAAAAAAAAACTAGAACCAGGAGAGTGCTTCGTTCAAGGGGATTTTTCTGAAAACTACGCCTTCATAATTCAGGATTCGTTTCGAGGTTATCATTATAATAATTCACAAGCTACTATTCATCCATTTGCCATTTATTTTAAAAGTGCCGAAAGTGAATATATACAGCACTGAAGTTAATACAAAAAATAAACCACCAATACAATAAAATACAAAAATAAACCACCATAAAAAAAGACTTTAAGGTTGATGCAGAATGCCATTTTCATGCTACCAGCCATGGAAAGGGACCTTGCGATGGGATTGTTGGTACACTGAAGCGTGCTGCACACCGTTATAGTGTGGGGAGCAGAGATATTATTAATACACCAAAAAAACTTTTCGAAAGGGCTTTAAAATGGGAAACTACCATGAAGTTTGGATACGCCGATAAAAATGAATATCAATTAACAAAAAAAATTACAAAATCGATATAAAAATGCGATTACTATAAGTGGAACTCAAAAACTTCATTCTTTTGTACCATTAAATACTAAGACAATAATTGCAAAAATGTTTTCCAACTCAAAAGAAACTTTTGAATGTAAAATAAGTAATATAAGAACTGAATCTAAAAAATTATGGTGCAAATTATGAAACTTTTTGCAATCCATACAATTTTAGAGCGATCTAGTTTCGAACCAATGAGAAAATTTTAAACTTTAAAAAAGTTTATCATTCTCATCAGGGCTAGCCGACTAGATAAACTCTACCAAAAATTGTCAACGCTAATGTATATAAACCAAAAATTAGGTTACAACTCTAGCGAAGTGTAAAAACAAAAAATTTACATAAACATACATTTAATAAATTCAGGTTTAGTCAATTAATTTCTCTGGTGATCACTGTTTTGTTATACTCTAGACATTCTAGTATTGAATAACAAACTTGTATCGGTGAGAGGAAGATGACTAGTCTTCACTTGTGTCTATTGACACATGATGACATTTTTTGGTAGAGTTTATCTAGTCGGCTAGCCCTGATGAGAATGATAAACTTTTTTAAAGTTTAAAATTTTCTCATTGGTTCGAAACTAGATCGCTCTAAAATTGTATGGATTGCAAAAAGTTTCATAATTTGCACCATAATTTTTTAGATTCAGTTCTTATATTATTCTTGATGGGAGATTTTCCATCGGGGTGATGTTATATCACAAATAATTTACTGAATTAATTGTTGATCATGTGTCAATAGACACAAGTGAAGACTAGTCATCTTCCTCTCACCGATACAAGTTTGTTATTCAATACTAGAATGTCTAGAGTATAACAAAACAGTGATCACCAGAGAAATTAATTGACTAAACCTGAATTTATTAAATGTATGTTTATGTAAATTTTTTGTTTTTACACTTCGCTAGAGTTGTAACCTAATTTTTGGTTTATATACATTAGCGTTGACATTTTTTGGTAGAGTTTATCTAGTCGGCTAGCCCTGATGAGAATGATAAACTTTTTTAAAGTTTAAAATTTTCTCATTGGTTCGAAACTAGATCGCTCTAAAATTGTATGGATTGCAAAAAGTTTCATAATTTGCACCATAATTTTTTAGATTCAGTTCTTATATTATTCTTGATGGGAGATTTTCCATCGGGGTGATGTTATATCACAAATAATTTACTGAATTAATTGTAAAATAAGTAAATAATTTTTAATAACTATATTTATTTTCTTTAACCTACATATATAATTTGTATGATATTTTAAAAAGATTATTCAATAATAAAATATTTGTAATTTAATGTTAAAATACAATCTTTTACTTTATGATTCCATGATAACATAATACGAACATAATACTTTTCCAGTCAAAAGTTCCTAAATAGATTTAGTTATTTATACGGCTTTTTTGTTTGCAGTCGGGACTGTCAAATTATTTTTTATAAGAGTGACAAGTGATTACTAAAAGTGCTAAATAAACATTTCATTTTTTTATGCCATCTAATACAAAGAATATAATTGCAGAAGTGTTGTCTTATTCAGCAGAAACTTCTGTTTGTAAAATAAGTAAATCATTTTTAACAATTGTATTTATTTTATTTACTGTACTATATTGTAACGACTCTCCGTTGGTTCTTTTCGATTATTGAGCAAATACGACAGTAAAAAGACGGATCTTTGGTTAACAGAATCTCAAACTTTATTTGTCAACAAATTACAGCAGCTTCCGTTTTTCCTTACAATAAATTCCAGGGTCTCCAATTTGTGTACGATAGATTTCACCGCTTTCCACAATTTGAATCAATGAGAGTCGGAATCGTAAAATCTGTATTTACTATTCCACTGAGTGTAGGGAAAATCTTTGTAAGATAGCGCAACACAACAAGATCACTTTGCGGTGGGTTCCAGGTCATAGTGGCATTCCGGGAAACATAAAAGCGGATGAACTTGCAAGGGCTGGAGCGGGCATGAAATATTCAGGTCCAGAACCCGCCTTAGGGTAATCCAAAACGTTTGCCTTGTCATTATTAAAGGTTGATGCCGACCTCAAGATGAAGGCCTTGTGGAATACGTCATCGACAGGCAGACAAAGTAAGATGTTTTTTAGCATTTCAGATAAAAATGTTAATTTTCTTTTAAGTCTGAAGAGGAAAACTCTCAGCACTGTGGTCGGTGTCCTTACAGGACACGGACATCTAAACAAACACCTTTTTACCATGGGACTTAGTGAAAGTCCTGTATGTGGGTGTTGTCTTGAAGAGGAGGAGGACTCGGAGCACTTTTTGTGTGTATGTCCAGCCTTTTCTAGGATCAGAGCTAGAATTTTTGGCGCTGAAGCTGTAGAGGCTGGCACAATCAAACTGTCGCCAATACAGTTGGTTCTAGATTTCATTAAACTTACAGAAAGGTTTGTGGAATAGTTGTTATGAGACCAAACTCGGACACGGCGCTATGGACCGTAGAGTCTGCGTGCCAGGACAAGTTTTGCCTCGTGCAACTTGCCCAACCATTTCTAATCTAATCTAATCTACTATTCCACTAGGTTCAAATTCTTTCACTATTAGTACCCAGGCTCAAGTACCACCGCTTATTCCTTATACTTGCGAATATTTATAAACACTTTTAATTGCAAAATTAAACTGCCTATCTGATATTTTGTTCGCTTATTTATATCGAAAAATAAATAAATCGAAACTTCTATAATCCACAAGAAATCAATATTACGTAGTCCGTACATCTTGAATAAGCCACACCTATTTTCATTCATACTTGCATTTGTATTAGCGAACTCAAATTTAATTTATGCAAAATGTATTTGTTAAAGGGAGTTAACTTTTAATTCATCTTTGCCATAGAATGTAGAAAACATTAAGGCGGAACGTATTGGTTATTTATGATTAAATTAACCCATTCTGGACGAAGTTTATTACAATATATATAATTTTTATAATATTTTAAAAAGTTCATTTAATAATAAAATATTTGATATTTAACATAAAAAAAAATCTCTTAGTTTATAACGCCATTTTTATAATTTTCCTTCAGAACAAAAAAAACTGATTCCCGACAGTCATATGCACAACGAATTTTATCTTTAAAACAAAAAATAATGCATCTCCTAAACTTTCACAAGTAGTTAGATATAAAATAAGCTTCAATTTAGTTAAAAAAAAAAGGGTGTAGCGCCATCTTTTCTTCAATTTCACCATTTTTTTCTTATGTTACACCGTTAAAAATTATTTCAAAAAATTAACAGTGTACATTTTTAAAAACTTTGTTCTAATACCTATTCAACGACATATCATTTATGAAAATCGATTGAGTAGTTTTTCTACAATCGCTCGTCAAAATGCACTCACATCACAAAATAACAAAAAATTGAGGTGAAGACCCCTGTGAAGACCCCTGGTCGAAAAAAAAATTCTAAGAGAATTTGTATTTTTTATTTATGAAAGACTATCTATTAACAAAAAATAATCAAAATTAAAAAGGGTCAAGTCAAAATTTCCCAAAAATTTGCTGAACTTGCGTGAAATTGCTCATATAGGTATATTCTTATTTTAGCAAACCATTAGTAAACTTTTATATGCATTCCTAATCAAAATGTTTGAATAAAAATCAATTCATTGTTGTGGTATGGTGGTCCGAAACTTTAAATGTGTACAAATAATTTTTTAGACAATAGTGATTGAGTTTCAATTTTTAATATGACAGCTGCTAAATAGAGAAGTGGATAGCGTGCGGTGCTGAAGATTCAAAGGTTATGAGTTCGATTCCTGCTACAAGCGTTTGACAAGATGTAAAATAAATTGCAATTCCCGATAAAACATAAATTTATTATCAGTAATATACACAAAAAATGGAGTTTAATGCGCCAGTTAACCAAAATAACTAAAGAACACAATTACCAATTTTTTTCAGTGGCATCGCTTTTTGAATAGGCACTGAGTAATTGTCTGTAGTAAAGATTTACTCACGCACTTTATTCAAGAAACATTTTGACAGTATTTGAATAAGGCTTGAATAACAACTTATGTGCAAAGCTTTATTCAAACACTTATACAAAACATGTATAAAGCACTATATGTTTTCTTGAATAAAGAATATTTTCCATACCCTTTTCTGCTTGAGTAGAGCTTTTATAAATCTTGTCTCGTGGATAGTTCAAGAATTTTAAATTTCCCCTTCCATTTTAAATTCTTCTATTAAAGCTTTACTCAATGATTACCTAAGTCAAATTGTTACCTGGGAGGATTCACAAATATAAAAAGAATATATGGACCATTACTCAATCAAGTAAATCGAGGTTGGGTATCTATTCTTTTAATTAACTAGTGCTAACTAGTGCCACTAGTGCTAATTATTAATAAAATTACTATTTTATTATAATGTATATGTATGTTTGTTCCGAACTGGAACAGTTGAACACTTATCTGGTTCTCTTAATTTTATTCAAGTGGTACTCCAATTTAGAACAACTGTACTTCACTTTCTGTACCACATTTTGTTGTGAATGAAATTCATTCACATTCACGAACTTACCTAAATATGGGTTATTAACATATTTCATACTAAAATTTTTTTATTTATCCTCAAACCTGAAAACTGTCATATATATAGCTTGTAACATTGTTTGACATATGAGCCTTTATTGAAATGTACGATGTGAACATATCCAAAAGTAATTTTTTAATTACTACACATTTTTCGTTGATATCAATTTAAATTAAAGATCTGAAACTCAGTCTACATTATTGAACGTGTTGATTAACTGTTATGACAATCTAAACTTTAAAATTTGACAAACCTTCGAAACAATAATTACTATCAACAAAGTATAAAATATTTTATAGCCATTTTTATTGTAAAGTTATATAAACATGATAGCTTAAAGATACTAATTTTATAAAAAAGCGCATTATTCTTTACATAACTAAAGCCGACAATCTGTTATCGCTAATTGAATTAGCGACAAAAACTTTAAAAAAGAATCGGAAAAAATGTATTTTACTTTTTGGAAATGGGTAATAAAATTAAACTGGCGTATTTCACCACACTCGTATTTCATGTATTTCTCTGACAAACACTGTATACGTAAAACCGCAACACATCAAAATTTTTAATACCTATAAGGTTCTTTCAACAGTTAAAATAGTGTTACGAAAACTTAAAAATAGGAAATATTCCACAAAATTGTGACTCGGCATTGTTTCTTGGCTCCAAGAAGCTCTGGAATTAAATAGACTTTAATATCTTCTGCGGTTAGGATAATCAATCAACCAACATTATGCAATTCAATCGTTTGATTGAATCGAATGATAAAATGCAACCAAATGCAGCTTTTACCTCTTAAATTTCAAAAGCCGGTCCAATTTATCTAATTACAACATTTTTTTATCGCTCGAAACGCCTGATTTTTTAAAAATATTATTTTGTAGCAAATTTCTGAAATAAAATTACCAAAAAATATATATGTACAGTGTACACATATGCATAAAAAATATATTTTTCGTTTTTCAAAATAGTAGTTTACGCATGCGAAAATATTTGTTACACGTAAAATAGTACATTTTGCTACAAGAAATGAAAACGCTGCTTTTTCGTGAGTGAAAATTTGTTCACGAGACGCGTTATTTTTTAAAATTATACACTAATAAATCTTTGCTGGATCAATCTTTTAGAGGTAAGAAAAATGCTCCTCACTACTGTCCCCTCGAAATACAAAGTTACGAACATCGTTCTGTGTTGTAGTTTTTGTTCAAAAACTATTGTTATGGTTATAAAAAAATAGGTGAAGAGAACCTGTACCAAATTACGAAATCAAATTCGTAATCATCGTCATAATCAATGATTATAAAACGCTACAATTGTTGTTGTTTCCATGGATTTTTTTGAATTTGTTTTCTATAATCTTCTTTGCAGTTAGGTGACCAATAAACAATATTTGTTATTTTGTTTATGGAACATTCCAGATTAAAGATGTTTAGGATAACGATCGGTTGATCGATTTTTTCTAGATTGTACGAAATTTAGTATTTAAGTAGGTATTTTTAGTCAGAATTAATTAATTGTAAACGAAACGCTCTATCGTGCATATAAAACCGTGTAAATAGAAGAAGCTATTTTTAAATTAGTTTTTATAAATAAAGTTTTAAGTATTATTTAATAGAAGTATTTTGTGTATTATTTTGAACTCTGTATTCATACTGGAAATATCTACAATCAACCGTTGGGGTTTCGGAAGCTATGGAAAGAATATTCTAGTTACGAATATTGCTTTCTGTATTGTTTCCTGTTGTTGTGAAACAATAGCTGTGTTGAATACTTAATAAAACAGGATGTGTTTGCTTGCTAATCAGTGATCGAACCCAGGAAAAGTTTTTGGGAATTGCATTTATCAAAAACGTACGTTTGTAATACCTAATAATATTTTAATAACTGTGGGGTGTAAATTGTAAAATTAAACATAAAGTTGCAACGTTTCTTATATTAAGTGCTCTTTCAGTCCAAAACCATATCCCTCCCTCTTAAAAATATAATTAATAAAAATATAAATCAATTTATTTCGTAAAATATTTACCAATTTTGCCATCATTTTTACTTCACCACAATTTTAAATCTATCGAGAAAAACAAAATCTTATATACCCCAAATTTTGTGTACTCTTTTGTTTTGAACCATCCTCTATCTAAATAGCTAATAAAAATTTTGGTGTATGTCTGTGAGTGGGTGGGTAGTTACATGATATTCCTGCATAGGATCTTGATGAAACTTTCGCAAATGATCCAGGTTCAATTGAAAATGAAAGATCTGAATTCATTTTAAAATTGGACAAAATTGCGGGAGGTCTCCCGAACACCTTTAAATTTAAATTGTCAATAACTTCTAATCCCGACTTTTGACCTTATTGCAACTAGGTATAAAAGGTTTTAGTACTGTTTCCAATATTTCTGCATACCAACTTCCAGTTTGTCACTTCCGGTTAAAAAATTTTTTTTTCAGGTGTTTAGTCCTACTGTAACCTTCAATTACCGATTACCGAATCTCAATAACATCTGTACCTGATAATCGAATTTGATGAAACTTGGTACATAAGCATTTAATATGGTTCACAACAGTTCTGCATCCCAACTTCCGTTTTTTCACTTCCGGTAAAAAAAACTGTTGTAATTTTTTTAAGTGGCTTTATGCATACAGCCTGCAATAATGAAGCAATTATGATGAAACTTATGAAAAAGGTTTCAATTAGTTTGAGAAGATGATGATCAACTTCTGGGACACATCGATCAAAGTGGCGAGGGTCTGCTGACTTTTCTCACTTTGTTTTTAAAGTTTGTTGGGAACATACTTTGGAAAAAGATGGAGATTTGAATGACAAAGAACTGATTAGTTTTCAGAAGACATTAGGATAAGAGGTGGGTGGTAAACCTCCCAGTTTATTTGAAATTTCTATAACATCAGTTCCTGATATTTGATTTGGATTAAACTTAGTATATATGCTAAGAGTATGATTTGTAATAGTAAAAAAAAAAAAAGGGAAATCGAATATTTTCAAAATAAGTGGAAAAACTTGTTAATGAAAAACTCTAAAATAAATCTAAAGTGAATCCAGAGTTAGCCCGATTGTCAATTGTTTTTAATTTAGTTTAATTTCTTTGGATTTAAAATCGGTTGGGTTCATGGTTTTCGAAAAGTGACCGATAAAATCTGTCTTAAAACTAGAGTTACATTGATAAAAAACGGCACCATAGAAACAACATTTAATATTAATAGTAATAGTACCGGATGGTTTCCAATTTTACTTTTTATTCAAATGTAATTCAAGCTAAGTTTAGCAAATTACCTTTAATATATTCTGTTTGGTGAAAAACTTGTACTGTACCAGCTTTCCTGAAACCAAGTAGAGAGCTTTTCTGAGAAGTTTGCCATCTGATTTGAATTCTAGTTTTTATTGAATTGTAAAGTTGATTTTATTTTTGTATCTACAGGTGCGAAAACTCCGCGGAGGATATTAAAAACTAATGGCAATGCCAGTTAGATATCACTATCTGGAGTGGTGATGAAACTCTATTCAGTCAACGGTTGCACTCTCAATCATACTTATAGCGTATTGCATTGCTTGTTTTATTTTATTTTTAGTTTCACATTAGTATTACATATTTGATGACAGCCACGCTTTTGACAGTGATGATTTAAGTTTTGTTATTGAAATTTTGTATAGGGTGAAATCACAGAAATCTCATTTAATTAAATTTAATTTAAAAAATGTAGCCGCTGAAAAAGCAACCCAAATAAGTTGCATTTCATTTATCTTTTCCTTATGATCAATAATTTTTTTTCAATTTACAAATTCTTCTTTTAATTACCGGTATTATTTTGCTGTTGTATTTTAAACATATAAACTTGAAAGTGACAAATAACACAAGCATTGAAAATTACTACTTACGTTATAAAAGAATTTATGAATAAATTCAGCAATTATAAGATAACATTAAAAAGAAAAATGTTTGCTTTCTTGCTATAATTGCCGTACGAGTATACGAGAATTTTAATAGGAATTAATTTATTGAATTTTTAAAAATAGAAGTTCTCTACAACGTACAATAATGCGATTGTAATAGTTTTATTTTTAATAAGATTTCAAAGGAGGCGATATGGTGCGCGACAAACATTAGTGGTTCACAACACATTGAAATTTTACTTTATAATTTTTATAACCACTTGAAATAGCTCTCAGAAATTATGGTTGTGTTGTGAACCTATTTTTGCCTCAATTTGACGCCGATAATCAAAACGACAAGAAATCAAATACTAATTCCGTCGCTCGTCTGGTATGCTAAATGGCCAGCCTTACTCGAACTGGAATTGCGATAAAGTTTGTTACGGACTTTCGCTTTACAAAGTAAAAATCTTCCTTCAGTATCAAAACAATAAATTCATTTCTGATCCATCCTGTTGTTCATATAATTAGTTTTTTTTTAATTTTAATTAAAATTTAGTCATCAACAATAAACGTAAGTCTCATCACATTTTTTACTTTTATAAAAAAGCAATAATTTCAAATATAGCTTTAGTCTTATCTTCCAATTAAAATATTATTTCAAATAATTATCTCATGACTGTTGTCTACTCCCCGACAGTCACTCCACCGTAATATTCTTATCAAAACACTTAAAAGTAGAAGTAAAATATAACCTAATACTATATCAATGTGAAATTAGATAAACGATTATCTATTTACATTTTAAAGAACTGACAGTACTTAAAATTCTCATGGAATTTTAAGTTAAGTTAGGAATTACTATACCAATAAATGATGTATTTGGCTGATCACTATACTATCAAACCAGCATGAGACAGATTTAAAGCAAAACGAGGCAAAAACAAAGGTAGCAGTTTTCAGTTGTTATTGTAAAAATAAAAACACATACATTTTATACATAAAATTTTGTTCATCCAATCAAGATGCTGAGAATGATCCCTGAAAAGTAATCCACCAAATTTTGATGTAAGATGGTAATTTGAGTTATTCAGTTGGTTGGTTTTTTTCCGTTTTTCTATATTACATCTGTTACATCTATTTTGAATATTGCTTCGGAAATATTGTCACTATATACCTTTGTTTTTCATGTTTTATCTTTTCTATGGCACTTTTAACTTCCAACTCCGTATGTGTTGTAGAAATTGTAGAAATTGACAAGTAGAAATTGTTTCGTTATCCTCAGAATATTATGTCTATCATATTATCTGTTATTCCGAACATATTGTCACATTTTTCTATCTTCCACGAACTGGCATTACGCTAATACACAAAATAATACACAAAGTATTACTTTACTCACAATTAAAAAAACTTAACTTCTACTTACACGGTTTTATATTCACGATATAACGTTTTGTTTAAAATTAATTGCACTTAACATAATCACATTCCACTTAAACTGTTTACACTATGGCAGTCTAATTAACATTATTTCTCATTTTGCAAAAGAAATTCCTTAAATACAATTCTGCTTAATTTCTCAATTATTTGAGATCAATTTTTTTACAAAGAAAACTCGAGGAATTCTGAAAATATTCGATTTCATTATTTTGCATTTATTTTATTTCTGTATTATTTTATTTTTTGCATTTATTTTAATACATCAATAATTTGGATATATGTATTTTATTTCATGTTTTGACCCTTTTTCTTGGAATAATGTGACGTTGATTTTAGTTTTTATTAGAAAGCAAGGTTGGATATAATTTTGATTTGTATTTCATTGCGATTATGTAGAATCGTAATAATATTTTCTAGAATCTTACTGGTAACTTTTTTTAGGGTTCCGTACTTTGAAAAAGTAAAAACGGTACCCTATTGGTGAGACTTCGGTGTCCGTCCGAATTTCTACATAATCAATTTACTCACAAACTGTAAAGTGCTATCAACTTGAAATTTTCTATAGTTATTAAAAAGTGTTGTCCCACACCTGATGATAACAAAAAAATTTGAAATATTTGTTTTTATCTATATTTTATGGACATAGATAAGGAGATAGTAAAACAAAAGCTTTATTAAAGGAATCGAGTTTGGTCTAGAAAAATCGAAAAAAATGGAAGTATTTCAAAAAAAAATTTCATTGAATTTTCGACTGCTTAGTTTTTGAGTTATTACCAAAAACGAGTGGTTGTTTTTGTCCCCCCCCCCTTAACTTCGAACATTACAAAAGAAAAAATTTAAAAAAATTCATGGGTGTAGGTATTTTGCTAAATCGAAACCGAAACTTTTTTTTGGTTGTAATAATTTCAAATGTTCATTAGAGGGGGTTTAAAGTGGAAATTTTGAAAAAAAAAATATTTTTGACCATGGCATGTGGGGTGTCATATGAAAGGTGGTTTTTTTTGTAGTGCAAAAGAGTTTTTTTTGTAGTTTTCGAAAGCACAGTTTTCGATTTATGTTCAAAAATGTAAAAATTATTTTTGTCCTCCCCACCTTCCCCCTTAACTTCAAACATTACAAAAGAAAAAATTTTAAAAAATTCATGGGTGTAGGGATTTCGCTAAATCAAAACCAAAACTTTTTTTTGGTTGTTATAATTTCAAATGTTCATTAGAGGGGGTTTAAAGTAGAAATGTTGAAAAACAATTATTTTTGATCATGGCATGTGGGGTGTCATAAGAAAGGTGATTTTAGTTTGTAGTGCAAGAGAGTTTTTTTTGTAATTTTCGAAAGCACAGTTTTCGATTTCTTTTCAAAAATGTAAAATTTTTTTTATCCTCCCTCTTATCTACGAAAATTACAAAAGAAAAAATTTAAAAATTCATAGGTGTAGGGATTTTGCTAAATCGATGCTAAAATTTTTTTTACTAGTTATAATTTCAAATAAACGTGAAACTATACTAACAAAAACTGTTTTTTTCTCAAATATTATATACACGGAACCCTCAGCGAGCGAATTATATTCGCACTTGCCTGACTTTTTTTATTTATGTTATTACAATGTTTGAAGAATTGCAGATGCTTATCTTTCATCAACACCAGATGCTTTATAAAGTTTAAGTATAACACTCCGTCGAATTTCTGTTTGGTCATTATTGTCAAAACAATAAATATTAAAAGAAGATCAAATCAAGTAGGATGGAATAAAATCAATACAAGTAAAGCATGCAGAATGACATTAATAGAAACAAAATTAGGTGAATACATGTGAAAGTTCAAGTCCTAAATAAACGCATTAATACAAAGGGAACAAGTATACAGTGAGTAATAAAAATAAAGTTCCAAATTCCATCTAAATATTTATACATTTTATGCAACAAAAAAATTATTTTGAAAGCCCTAAAAAAACAAAATAAATTCTGAAATTAATAGAAATATTATTTTCATTCCACATGTACCAAAAATATTTAATTTTGTACTAAAATAAAATAACAGAAAAATGTATATGTTACACATACACCTAAAAAATAAAATAGATTTCTCCTGTGAAAATATTTATTTCACGCAAAAAACTAAATGTTACACATCAAAATATTTATAAAAAAAATTAAATCTAAAATAAAGGACGTCATTTTCATTGTATGATCTGTATTACAATATATTATTCAACCCGTGTTCCAATTCATCCTAAATTATACTAAACTGCCTTAAACAAATTAGTCGTTCAAATGCTAGTCGTTTAAGATATGGACAACAACATAGAATTTAACTCACTGATATTCTGGAAATGTTCTAAGAATAAATATGAAACTGAAAATATAACAGAACTATATACGTGAAATTTTTCAAACATATATATATAATAGAATGGATAAATATCGGTCAGGACAATAGGTCATACCTTAATAGGGTAATCATATATGAATTCTTATAAAGACAGAATGTGAATATCCAATTAGGGATTGCCTTATTACACAGCGAGCCGGTCCGGATCATAATAGGACATGCCTGACCAAAATGGTAATAGAACCGTTAGATTATCATAAAATAACTATTTATTGGTGGTTTATAATGCCGTTTAAATGTTGTAGATAGCCCGTTGTTGAAATTTGAATGTTATCGTAATCCGGGTAGAAGCTGCCAATGTTAAACAACAGACCAGTCTCGGGCCAATATTGGCGAGCCAAGCCTTGGCTAGTTAGCGTTGGTTTCAGTCTGGGCCAGTGGTAAATGCCAAGACTAAATCTAATGCACTGTAAACATGTGCAAGCCATATTATGTTTATCTTTATTTTTATATATGTTTTTCTTTCCAACACCGCTTTCCACACATTTAAAGGATGTCTGGAAAAAAAATTGGTTTGGTAGACCTGGCCCAAGTATTATTTGCCAGACTTGGCCCCAGTGCATCAGTCCAAGCTTGGGCCGTTTGAAAATGTTAAGACTAGCCCAACCCCCAAAGCTATGGCGCGAGCTTGTCCTAGGCTTGACCACTTAGCTTTTTCTTACCCGGGAAAAGGGAAAGCAAAAAAATTTAAATAATATTCATTGTCGGTTAGTATATGAATATTATTATATTATTTCAGTTGAACCACCCTGTTTGAACTTTTCAAATGTTAAGAAAATTAAAAAGAAACCGAAATTCGTTCCGCTTTATTTTGTTTTTAATTTTTTGAAACTATTTTTATGATGGTGAAATTGCAATCAGTAAGAAATATTTAAGTAAATTTTTTTTCTATTAACGGTTAACAGCAATAAACTCTTGCAAATTTAATTATTAGTTTTTCGATCAAATTTGCGTTGAAATACATATCCAGGTTTCTTTTTTGTGACTTTAATATTGTAGAATTTTATCTCAATACTTGTAATGGAGCCCGGATCCTTTGGTATCAGGATTCTTTACCAGTCGGTCACGTCACGACACTTACGTCTTAAAAATTAAAAACATTGTCTTAAGTAAAGTAGGGAGTAACACGTTGAATATATACACAGTATAATTCATACAATAGTTTGGTATTCAATGTTGACAATGCAAAATTAATTGTAGCAACCAATTATGCCATCGTATATCTGGTTTTTTACATGATCAATCGTTTAAAAAAAAATAAACTTCGTTACCTAATCTTAATCATGCGACAAGAATCATGAAATATCACATTTCAATTATTTATCCGTAAAGAAAGAATTAATTTTTTTATTATTTGCAACTTAAAATTGACGTTACTTTATCATTGTCAACTTTTAAGTAATATCATCTCTCAAAAACCATAAAGCCAAGATTCTATGACATAAAGAAAAAATTTTCCATACTGTTTCCATTTCTTTTTCTGAGTTAAAAAATTTCTTCAACTAACCAGTTATTTTTTACCCGAATGTCACAAACAGGAAGTTAGGACACAGAATCCTGCTGATCCTTACAAAAATCAAAAGATCCGGCAAAAACGCATGGGATCTTGATAAAACTTTGGTATATGATCTGGGTTCACTTGGAAATGGAAGATCTGGCTTTATTTCAAAATTGGATAAAATGGCGGGGGTCTTCGAAATACCTATTAGTTTGAATCTTCAACAACTTCTAATTCCGCCTTTCAATATTATTGAGAATTGGAATATGTATAAGGTTTTAGTACAGTTTACAATTTATTTACAAATTGATTTTCATGAAACGTTGATAAAAGGTTTCAATCAATATAAGAAAGATTTTATTAATTTTGGAATACATTGGCCAAAGGGTGATGGGTCCACCATACAACAAGTGGTTTTTTCATCTTGTTTTGAATGTTAGGAGCATACAATACGAGATTCGGAATGAATTTCGATGACATTTTAAAAAAAGATGTAAATATGTATAACAAGGAGCGGATTAAATTTTGAGCGACATTGAACAAAGTTTTGGGTGTGCATCTCCCCGAGCACCTGTTTTTTTTAAAGATCTGTGATAATCCTGATATCATCTCCTGATAATCGAATTGGATGGAACTTGGTTCATAAGCATTTAGTATGGTTCAGAACTATTGTTCTGCATCCCACTTTCCGATTTTTCCCTGCCGGTAAAAATTTTTTTTGCGATTTGTTGCCCTGTATTAAGTGAATTTATTCGCACTACAGCCTACAATAACGAAGTGGTTATAATGAATCTTATGAAAAAGGTTTAAAGTGGCGGGATCCACCATACAACTGATAACTTTTCTCATTTTGTTGGAAGCATACACACTTTGTTCATTAATCAATTTTGATGACACTTTAAGAGAAAAGATGGATATTTGAATGACAAAGAACTATATTTTAAACTGCAATAATATCAGTTCCCGATAATTGATTTTGATTAAACTTGGTAAATTTGATTAAAATATGACTTGTAACAGTTCTTCATCCCAACCGGTTTATTTCAGATTCAATATTGGTAGCTTCACTAATACTAGTCTCTTGATTAGTTGGAAGTATATCCGTTACATACGATGTTGATGGTTCATTTATGTTTACATTACTTCTTCTTAAATGCATTGAATTTCTTATGTACTCTTTTCCTGATGGTTCTTGAACCAAATATGATCTTGGTGATTTATCAGGTCTAATTATTTTACCTGACATCCATTGCTTGTTCTGTTGTTGTATTAATCCTGGACCATTTGTTTGAAATATTCCGGATTTCTTTGAATGTACCTCTGCATAACTATTTTGCTTTTTTCTTATTGATTTTAATTTTTTATCCGTATTTGTTATTGTTTTATTTCTTAACGTATTTTCAGTGTAGTTGATTGTTGTTCTTGTGTTATGACCTAATAGTCGTTCATTTGGTGTACTTATTTTTTCTCTAGGTGTGTTGCGTGAATTTAATAATGGCATAGAGGTATCACTTGCATCTTTAACACATTTTTTTAATAAATTTTTTGCGGTCTGTACATATCTTTCTACTAAACCATTAGATTGTGGAAAGTAAGGACTTGATGTTATATGTTTTATTTGCCATTCGTTTATAAATTCTTTAAACTCTATTGACGAAAATTGTGGACCATTGTCTGATAACAAATTATTTGGAATTCCAAATATAGAAAACCAGTACTTTAATTTTGATACTACCGATTTCGTACAGGTGGGCCTTAATTTTCTAAAATCATAAAAATTTGAATAACTGTCCACAATCATTATACATTCATTATTCTGAAAATGAAACAAATCAACTGCTACTTCTTGCGAAGCTCTACCAGGAATTTCTCGTTTTATTGTTGGTTCCCTTAGTTTACTATTTTGGTGCTGCTAACAATTCGCACAATTTGAAACATAATTATTAATATCTTTTGACATGTTCAACCAAAATACCGATTGTCTAGCTCGATTTTAACAACTAATCATTCCTAAGTGACCCAAATGAATTTGTGTTAATGTATCAATTTTAATTTCTTCAGGAATGATCACCGTTTCTCCTTTAAATTTTATTCCTTTATAGTACGCAAGTTCGTCACGAAATGTGAAATAATTTTGTATTGTTTTTGGGACTTCTCGTATTCTTTCTGGCCATCCTAACATTATACATTTTATAAGTTGTAGATTTTCATCATTAGCCGTTGCTTTTTTTATTCTTTCCATTGCATCCTTTGAGCCACATAATATTACTTGTACTTCAATTACTTGTATTTCAATTTATTGTGTTTCATCATTATCTTCATATTTTGGAATGCAATCTCGACTTAGTGTATTAGCAATATACAATTCAGAACCTTTTTATAACTAATTTCTGGTACATAGGAACTAATATCAAACAATAATCTCTGCAATCTCGGTGGAGCTGCCTGTATATCTTCTTGAAAATAGATTCAAGGGGTTTATGGTCTGTTTCCACTTTTATCTTTTTTCCGTAGATATATTCATGAAATTTTTTGAGAGCATATCAATTGCAAATTGCTTCTTTTTCTATTTGTGGATATGTTTGTTCTGTTTTATTTAATGCTTTTGTTATATAAGCAACTGGTTGTCCATTTTGTAATAAGACACCCCCTACTGCTTTAGAGCTAGCATCAACTGATGCTGTGACAGGTGCATTTACGTCATAATATTTAAGAACTGGTGATGATTGTAATTCTTTCTTAATTTGTATAAAATTATTTTCATGTTCTGTTGTCCAAAACCATTCATTATTTTGTTTTAGTTTTTTCAGATAAATTTGGAATGAATTTACTTAAGCAAGTTATCATACCAAGAAATCTTTGAAGTTGTTTCTTATTTTTTGGACTTTCTAGTTGATTAATAGCTTCTATCTTATCGGGATCAGGTAAAAATCCGTCTGATGTTACTATATGACCTAAGAACTTTACTTGTTGTTTAATAAATACACATTTGTCTTTATTTAATCTTCTTCCAGTTTCTAGAAATATTGATATTCTGCTTTTGTTTGTCCATAAATTAAAATATTGTCCATCAAACATTCTGTATTTTCAGTTTTTTAGTACTGTGGATAATAATTATTGAAAAATTTCAGGGGCGGATGCTAATCCAAAAGGCAATCTTTTATATGAGAATCTTCCCCAAGGAGTTGACATTTTTAAATATTTATCAGTTTTTTTAGTAACTTTGATCTGCCAATATCCTTTTGTACAGTCTAAAATTGTAAAATATTTTGCATCTTTAATTTTAGCAGTAATTTCCTCTAATGTTGTAAGTGGATAATGTCTTCTTTTTAATTGTTTATTTAGTTCGGATGGATCCATACAAATTCGCATCTTTTTATTTTTCCTTACTATTACCATTGGACTTGATATTGGTGTTGGTTCCAATTGTGGTTTAATTACATCCAATTCTACCATTTCCATCGGTTCTTTATACACATCATCTCTATTAGCATATGGAATTTTGCGTGGTGGTTTATTTCCAAAGCTTGCTTCGTCATTTAAGTCTATTTCATAAATAAAATTTTTGATACATCCCAAGCCTTTATAAATTTCATCTTCATCTTGAATAGTATTTACTCTTTTAATCAGATTTAAATCTTGACATATTTTACGACCTAAAATTGACTGAAATTCTCCATCTATAATTTTAAAATTAATTTCTTTTTTAACGCCTTTGATTTCACATTTTAATACCGATTCACCAAGTACATCAATTTTATGATTAGAATATGTTACTAATCTTTTTTTATTTGTTTTGGTGTATGAACCATTTACATTTTTTTAACATGTTTAATGTGTTTGTACTGTGCTCCAGTGTCAAGTTTAAATTTAATAATTATTTTATTAATTTTATCCGCTTCTATCTAATCATCATTCTCATCTCCCATTAACGAGTAGATACAAATTATCAATTTCTGTTTCAGATAATTCGTTATCAGATAAAAGTTCTTCTTGATTAATCAATTGAACACGTTTTGATTTGCTTGTTCTACATTTTTCTTTAAAATGTCCAGTTATACCACATTTTTCGCATTTATTTTTGTATGCTGTACCGTGTCTTTTACCACATCTGGAACAATTAAAAGAATAGTTATCTTTTCCTTTATTCTCATATTTACCTTAATTTTTGACAACTTCAACTTTTATTTCTTCTTTATTTTTCATAACCTTCAATTGAGTTGACGTTGACTCGCTTACTATGCATATTTTCTTTGCATTTTCTAATGTTAGTTGGGGATACGGTTAATAATTTTCAATCACTCCCTACACTTTTGTGCCTGCGATTCCAATTTTGTGACAAATTCATTCAAACTTTCATTTTATTTCTGAACAATTTGATTAAAGATATTTCTTTCAATTGTCCTATTTTATTTTTCTCAGGTGAAAAAAATTTCTGGGAACTTTTACGTATAAAAACTGGATCTGCTTTTTGATCATGCGTTAATTTAAAATTAATGTAAATTTTGATCATTGATGATCCTAATGTTGCCATCAAAGTATCTGCTTGTACCTTTTTTGGTAATTGTTGGGTTGACGCCCAAAAATCGCATTGAAGGATCCATTCCTCCCACGTTTTAGACATATTTTCTGTAAATATTATCGGCTTAGTAGGTCTTATATTTTTAATGGCCATGAATAAATTTCGATTTTGGTTTTGAATATTATTTGCGTCCTGATTTCTATCTGCATCGTAGAAATCCTGATCGCCTTGTTGATTATCAATTATCATCAGCCATGTTGAAATAATTTATATTCACTAAAAACTTTGTTACTTTTAAAATTTTTATATTTTATTTCTTATTTTTCTTTTAGAGCAATTTTTTGTTTTTCTTCTGACACCATGTGTTGTTAAGAAGGTTATGTTTATTTAAATATTTAATATATGAAGTTAGTTACAATACAAATGATATGAAATGATATAATCTAATGTGGTACGTTACGTTACAGTCGTGTACGCCGATTAAAAATTAATTAAAAATTGGCACCAGATATTGACCAGATTTCGATCATTTTACCTGGTTATGAACATATGCAATCGTTCACATTTATAACAACGCTTGTCCTTTCGTTTGTTTATTTTACCTTTACTAAACAAGGAGATGATCGACTTGTTCAGTATACTATTATACTGTATAGTATAAGAGTATACTGTACAAGTCGATCTTATGCTCGGTTATACTCTTATACTGAAAACTGTACATGCCCGACCAGCAATTTGTTCAGGTATGTCCTATTATGTTCCGGGCCGGATCAGGGTGTAATAAGGTAAATCCTAATAGGGCATTTGCATCCGGCCCCTATTAGAAATCATACATGATTTCACTACTAGGGCGTGCAGTCCTTGTCCTGATCCGGTCCGGATTTCGAATATCTATCTCATCTCTAGTAGTAAATGCCGGAGCAGAACCGGATCAGAATCATATCTAAGTTTCCAATTAAGGTATGCCCTATTTGTCCTGATCTGCACACTATTTCATTTTAATAAATTTCATTTGGTTAAAATTCACTTGAGTATTATCCATTTTAGATATGCATAGTTAGATATGCATATTCCTTAGTTATCGCTTCTCTGCGTTATGAAATATATAGGTATAAGTAAGAAGTTATTATTTTTATAAACATTTTTTTTCTATTGTATATAGTAGTAAATTTTTTAATTTTTCTAACGTATGTTGAAGTAAAATCGCTATCTTAAATTATCCGGTCCTGGTTCGGTTCTAGTAAGGTTGCCTGATCCAGTTTGGGTAGTTTGAGGCGTTACATTACTGATCAGGACCTGTTCAGTGTTCCTGATACGGTCCCTATCAGTAGTAGGGAAAGCCGTATCCGGTCCAGAACTGAGCCCTTACATAATGCTAGTCGGGTAACTCTATTATTTGGTTAGAGTTGCTAAACGAAACAAAAAAACATGAAATATCAAATTAAAGTAAAAAATTACATACTTCTAGTCATTTGTATTTACAAACTATTAATAATATATGCAAAACATAAAATACCTATATTAATTTCTCTTAAAAACATTAATTTAAAAAACATAATATTTACTTTCACTCTAATAATAATTGAAGGAAAATAGAACACAAAGAACTTGATTTTTACCTAATCGTATAAGTATTTGGTTGTTATTATTTACAAATACAAAAAGAACAAAACTCAGTCGATCATATTTAATTGATCACATGGATCGAATAATTGGTATGACTATGACTATATCATATGATTAGATTTAAAAAAATTGTTTGTTAGGTTTGTATTTTATTTTTTCGTAGGTTAGAATTATGACATTTAACACATGATTATGACAGCTAATGTGACACATGATTTTCATGAATAGTTTTCGAAATTAAAATAAAACTGTTGTTACTAATATCTTGATTATTATATAATTTATTTTTCTATTAGAATAATTTTGATAAACGTAACGTGTAATTTTTAAAATAAAATATAAATTTTTATCTAGCAACAATATGAGCACAATAATTTATAAATCATTTAATCTATTTAAGTTTCTTCAAATATGTTATAACAGAATGTAATCTTAAATAACGTTATAATAGATTATATGATTAGATTAAACTTAGATGAATTTTAACTTTAATAAATATTTAGTGTGTAAAGAGTCGATAAAGTTGTTAGTTAATTTTTGTGCTACCGTTTTAAAATAAGTTTTGCCACAAACCACAAAAGAGGTTTTAAAATTACGAACTTGGTAATTTAATTATATATCTGTGCAAATATATTTGAATTCTTCGATTATTGTTTCGTGAATTTTTTTTTTAATTGGAATAGTTGTTGTTTATAAACAGCCAAAAATGGTATTTAGGATCACAAAATTAGTGAACGTTATCTTAACATTATAGTTTTAACATAGGGTTTATTGTAATTAATATGTGCATAACTTAAAGAACTATATTGATTTGCATTTGATTATTTAAAATAATCTTGGAATACAACATTTTAAGAGTCACATGATTTAAATCACATGGTAAAAGTCAAATGATGTCTTCATAAAACGTAACAATCGAACTGTGACTTTGCAAAATTTTGATAAGCTTGTACATGAGCTATAAAATTTGAAACAGAAACGACCGTTGTTGTTAATTTGTATGACCTTTTGTCAGTGCCATTAGTGTGCTAGGAGATTTTTGGGATTAAATTCCAATCGTATCAGAATCCGTGAGGATTATTTTGATATCAACTTTGAGGGTTTATTTGAGTGATAATAAGACGTTTAAAGTAATGTTGATTCAAATTGTTAAACACCAATAAAATTTGTGTTCATTTCTAACGGTTTATTAAAACAAAAACAATTTTGGTTAAATAAGCAGAGAGTTATTAATGTTAATTTATTAATATAAATTTTCGACGGAAAGTAGTTCGGAAACCGAGTAATATGGACGGTATTATACGTGTTCAGTTCGTCCGGTTATAGGCCATGATACCCGATTTAAGAGTTGGATGCCAACATTCGATGAAGCCGTTACATTTAGAATTGTAACTGGTAGGTTCGAAACCGATAAGTTTTGATAACTCTCACATTAGGAGCTCTGATCAGTGACGATTACTGAAGGTACTCCGAAGCAAGCAATCCAAGTGGAGTAAAGAGCTGATGCTACCGTTTCAGCAGTGATATCCGAAATAGGAATGGCTTTAGGCCATCGAGTATAGCGATCAATAATTGTAACACAATTGGGATTGTCTCCCGAGGTAGGAAGTGGACTAATAATGTCCACTGCACTAATGAGATCGAGATCATTGATCTGAGCGTCAGCAAATTCGTCGTAGTTAAGATTTTCGGGAATTGATATTTGCACAACACGAGAAAGTGTGTCGGTAATAACTACATTATCAATTCCAGAGCCATGGCGAATATCAATCGTGAATCAACTGATGAAATCTAAATGACGGAATTGACGACGACTTTCTTTGCCATCGGTGAAAAGAGTGAAGATTCTACCTTCAAGGAGATACCGAAAATGTTTAATTGCAGAGTAAGTTGCAAGGAGTTCGCGATCATAAGCGCTGTATTTCTGTTTCGATTCGTTAAGTCGCACAGAGAAGAAACTAAGAGGTGTCCAACAATCGTTAATTATTTGTCGGCAGCGTCGACCTTTACGGCAAGTTGGGTAGGGTATGATGGTTAAGAAAGAGTTGTTGCCACACTTAGTTGCCGCTTGCAAAGATTGAAGGCTTGAATGGCGTTTTCAGACTAATGAATGACGCGTTTGTTATTCTTTTTGGACCTTTGAGAAAATCGTTGTGAATAGCTTGATTGACACCAGTGCAAGGAAGGAATCGGCTGTAGAAGTATATCATTCCAAGAAAACGACGGAGTTGCATAACCGTTTCGGGACGTTCGTAACGATTAATAACATCGACGCGTTCAGAAGTGGGTTTGATTCCAGTTGAATCAATCGAATGTCCAAGGAAGTCAACGTTGGTTTTAGCAAAGTTGCATGTATCAACGTTGATAATGAGAGCAGCGTCTGAAATACATTCGAAAACAATAGTGAGATGTTTGAGGTGCTCCGCAAAGGTTTCAGAAGCAGTAAGGAGATCATCTGTGTAGCGGTCACCGCAAGGTCTCCACTCGCCGTTTTTCTTTTTAACGAGATGGAGAGACCCATGGACTGTTAGATGGTCTGCAAATACCTTGGGATAACATTATGTCAAATTCTTCCTTTGATATGGCCAATTTGTCTGGAGCAAGTCGACGAAGCTTACATTAATTAATAAACGGAAGGACCGTGTGTTTCGATAACGTGAGTCACGTTATGTTTCACAAGTTTAGCAAGAACATTTTTGGACGTTAAGTCCTTAAAATTTTTGAGAATATCGAAGATTTCGATATTAACGGTGTATTAAAGTTGAAGAAGGTGCTGGAGAAGTGGAGATTTTAGGCAAAGTGGATAAGGAGGTTAGTGGATCAACAAGACTTCAGCTTTTAATGTCCACTAAAAGGCCGTAATTATTTGGGAAATTCGCTCCGAGAATAGGGATGGTAACATCGGCGATAACAAAGGTCTGACAGAACGCTCGTCTGAGACCAATGTTTAAGTTTAGAGACCGTGTACCATAACTGCTAACTTTAATCGCGTTAGCTGCGTAAAGGAAGAAGTCTGATATCAGGGAGAGTTTTTCCTCCACAGTGGCGGGAATGATAGACACTACGGCACCTGTATCAACGAGGAAGAAGTATCGAGGACCAGAGATGGAGTTGGGAGTGACTGTGATCACACGCCGAATCATGTGATGGGTCTATGTGTTTTTTGAGAAAGTTGAAACAGAGGAATTAGAGAATTTTTTAGCTTTTTTCATGAAAGTATGATAGTAGTAGCAGATCCCATAAAAAAAATTACGTTCACAACTTGGACCGAGGTCGCATGAGAGAGCGAGCGATTATGCTGATTAAAATTTTAATTGCAAAAATCGTTTCGATCCTTGGATCTTTACGATTATGCTGAAAATATTGAGAAAATTTTTGTTGCTGAATAGCATTCAGGAGTTTAACGTTTTGTGCTTCCAATTTTTGGAATTTTTTATTAAGTGAATTAACCTCACTTGAGGAAGAGGAAGGAGAAGAAGAAGCAGTAAGATTAGATGTCCGTGCATTTGATATCCCCTTAGAATAACGAGGACGTTGTCTGCTATCATGGCCGTTTTCCTAAATCCTCATTGACCACATGTGATAGCAGCGCGAACAGCAGGGGGGAGTTTTTCCCCAAAGGACTTTTAGAACTGCCTCTGTAAATGTCTTATGGGATTACGGCAACCATATCCCGGAGTAATTGTGAGGGCTTTAGATCCCCAAGGTAAATACCGCGTAACACTTTGTGTATGCGGTCTAACGTGCTGCCGGAAAAATATATCCCTGACCAATGCTTCCAGAGTTGGAGTAATTATACTAAGTACATGTTTGTACTTAGTGTGTTGTGACTTGATATTCCCCAACGAGAATTGCTCTTCACGAATTTTGAACCATAAATCCGGATTTTTGGACCAGAAAGCAGGGATTTTGGGTACCACTTGATTTATTTGTGGGATAGTTACCGAAGAAGTTGTAGCTGGAGATGGTGGAGAAGACGGAGCAGAAGTTGGATGATTTAGAGAACCTCCAGAATCTACTCCATGGCGGCTTTGACCCGCTGTCGACCAGTGCTTCGAGTTGGTCATCGGTAACCGTATACGTTTTGGGTTAAGACGGTTAAAGAGTTTTAGCAGTTTCGTCAGTTCACAGGGAAACATACAAGAAAGACGGAAAAGCAACGTTAAGATGGCAACTAGTTAAAAAAATGTTGCGGGCAGCAACATTTACATTTTGCCGCAGGAATTGATTCCTGATTTTTTTATATTATGTTTTAATGAAAATGGGTTTGAAGTTTTTTGATCGGTAAAACATCAAAGTTATTTCAAATGATATTTTAATCTTAAGAAAATACAAATAATAATTTCATTTATTTTACGGAATAATACAAACCTTCAGAACTACGGTAGCATTGAGCATACAATTACCAATGTTATAGCTAATTTTCAATTAGTATTTAGACAGTTGTTTGAATTTTATATTTCGAATAATATTTTCGAGTTATATTTTGAGTACAAAAAATGAGTCTCATTTAGAAATTAATACTAATTTGAATAAACTTGTGTTTGAAAGTATCAAAAGACTTTGTGATGAGATTTATCAAAAGAAAAAGCTACGATATTTGTTTTAGTATATAAATATTTTTAATTATTCAAATTAATATATCTAATAAAATTTTATAATTTAATTTTAGTATCACCAGGAGAAAATCTCCCTGCATCGTGCAATATGGGGGCTATGTTCAGAAGTGAGGAAATGGCCTTGTGCCAGATGTTCATCCAACCAGAAGCGGCCTATACATCCGTTTCTGAACTTGGTGAAACTGGATGCGTTCAATTTAGAGATGTGAGAAAAGACATCACAACCATTGTTATAGTATTAAATTTTAACTTTTATTTTAAATTTAATTCTAGCTAAACGAAGAAGTAAATACGTTCCAACGTAAATTTGTCAATGAAGTTCGACGTTGCGATGAATTAGAAAGGAAACTACGATATGTTGAAGCAGAAGTTTTAAAAGATGAAGTAGCGATACCAGAATTATCTAATGATAACATTCCTCGTGCACCAAATCCAAGAGAAATTATTGATTTAGAAGCTCATTTAGAAAAAACAGAAAATGAGATTCTTGAATTATCACAAAATGCTGTTAATTTAAAGTCTAATTACTTAGAATTGACAGAATTGAAAAATGTTCTTGAACGAACTGAAACATTTTTCACTGAAAACGATCCAAATATGGATTCGATGCGAAGCAATTTAATTCAAGAAGATGCGGCTCAAAATCGTGGACGGTTAGGTTTTGTTGCAGGCGTTATTGCACGTGAACGTGTTCCACCATTCGAAAGAATGTTATGGAGAATATCACGTGGTAATGTTTTCTTACGTCAAGTTGAATTGGAAAAACCACTAGAAGATCCACAAACGGTAAGCTATTGTTCAATTTATAATAAAGACATGTTTATTTGTACAAGTTTTGCTAAAAACAATTAGATTACTTTTTTAAATATAACAATATATTATACGCTTTCAACTATTTTTAAATAACAATAACTTAAAAGATGTTTTCAAATTTTCATATGTTTATGTTCTAAATATTTTGTAATCATGTGTGGGATTCACTATGTATAGGCATTAACATGCATATTTTTTGTGCATGAGTAGAAAAACAAATTTTTAATATACATATATATAAAACTTTCAAGCGCACTATTAACTTTTTTTACTTACTATGATTTTTATTCTTTATAGGGAAATCCACTTTACAAAACAGTATTCGTTGCTTTCTTCCAAGGCGAACAGCTAAAGAATCGCATTAAAAAAATTTGCGCTGGCTTCCATGCATCGTTATATCCATGCCCAAGTGCACACGATGAGCGTACAGATATGATCAAAGGAGTACGCACAAGATTAGAAGATCTTAACATGGTTTTAAATCAAACTCGTGATCATCGTCAACGTGTTCTAGTAAGTGTTGCCAAGGAAATACCAAATTGGAATGTTATGGTTAAGAAAATGAAAGCAATCTACCATACATTGAATTTATTTAATATGGATGTTACCAAGAAATGTTTAATTGGTGAATGTTGGGTTCCAGTGTTAGATCTTCCAAATGTTCAAAAATCATTGTCTGATGGCTCAGCGGCTGTTGGTTCAACAATTCCATCTTTTTTGAATGTCATCGAAACCAACGAAGCACCACCAACTTTTAATCGAACCAACAAATTTACAAGAGGATTCCAGAACTTAATTGACGCCTATGGTGTAGCTTCCTATCGTGAAGCAAATCCAGCTCTTTACACTATTATTACGTTCCCATTTTTATTCGCTATTATGTTTGGAGATGTAGGTCATGGAACAATTATGATGTTATTCGCTGCATGGATGTGTATTTGGGAAAAGAAATTATCCGAAAAGAAATCCGATAATGAAATTTGGAATATCTTTTTTGGTGGTCGTTATATCATTTTATTGATGGGAATATTCTCAATGTACACTGGATTAATTTATAACGATTTCTTTTCAAAATCAATAAGAATATTTGGGAAATCTGGATGGAGCACAAATTACAATGAATCGACAGTTATGACGAATGAAGCTTTACAACTAGATCCGACATTTGATTATAGCGAAGAGATCTATCCATTTGGAATGGACCCTCTTTGGATGATGGGAACAAACAAAATTATATTCCTAAATTCGTATAAAATGAAACTGTCAATTATATTTGGAGTTATCCACATGATATTCGGTGTTTGTATGGGTGTAGTTAATCATGTCCATTTCCATCGTAAAGTCAATATTTTATTGACATTTTTACCAGAAATTATTTTCCTAATCCTATTATTCGCGTACATGGTTTTCATGATGTTCTTCAAATGGGTTTCATACAGTGCAACAGCTACTGATACAATTCATACACCATTCTGTGCTCCATCTGTTTTAATTTTATTTATCAACATGTTACTATTTAAAAATACTAAACCGCCAGCAGAGTGTGAGGAATATATGTTTGAGGGACAACAACAAATTCAAATGGTATTTGTATTAATTGGTTTATTATGTATTCCGTGGTTATTGCTTGCTAAACCACTCTATGTAATGGTAACACGAAAAAATAAAGCAAAAACAAGTCATCATAATGGTGATGTAAACCAAGGTATGGAAATGACTCCTGAGCCAAATGAACAACCAGAAGCATCGGCACATGAAGGACATGGAGATCACGATGATGAACCATTAAGTGAAATTTTCATCCATCAAGCTATTCATACAATTGAATATATTTTGAGTACAATTTCACATACGGCGTCTTATCTACGTTTGTGGGCTCTTTCATTGGCTCATGCTCGTAAGTATATTTCTTTTCTATTTTGTTTAACATTTAGAATTTAAATTGTGATTGTCATGGGCTTTATATTGGCTTATTGGGTTGTAAATACAAAAATAATTCGAGCCGATGAACATACTCATTATCGTATACAAATCACATAGCAAAATGTGTTGTTAGTAAATGGGACATTATTATTGTAATCATAAAATCAGTTTGTTAACAGTAAATTGTTTTAGTTCATACAAGAAGCGTTCATAAGTATATGTTTGTTCGTATTATAGATTAAATTTGGGATATTTAGGATTTATTATTACAACATATTTCGTCGTATTGCTTTTTAGGATAAAAATTGTATAAAGGGATTTTTGAAAATAGAGTTAATTAGCATAGTAGAATGAAAATCAAGCAAAAAGTAGAAAAAAAGTTTTGCCTTTATGCAAACCACGAGTTTAATAAAAAAAAGTCAAAAAAAATTTGATTGATTTTGTACAACAAATATTGTTATGTAACTAAGACGACAACTAATCGATTGTGACGTCAATTAACTTGATTGCAATTTTTGCTGTCCTCAAATATTCAAACAAAAATTGCTTAATTTTTGCACCTTTTCGTAAAAAACTCAAGAAATAAGATATCAATTTTCATAAATAGCTAACATGATGACAAACAAAATAATAGGTCAATGACCAATGACAATTTTTATTTCAAATTTAGATATTCGTTCGTGAGAGAACGCTGGAGAAGTTTTTGTCACCATTAAACATAGACTGTCAACCAGAAACAATCTAGCTACTCCCTTAATTTTCTTAAAACCCAAATGTGTCGAGTGTAAATCTTTTAATAAATTTTTTATTACTCCATTTTCAATTGAAAGCTGATTTCTTCTACGATAATATGGAACCATTACATTTTCCACACTTTTAGACCATCCATTTATGAAATAAACCACAATTTTCCCTAAAACGGATCTTTTCTTACTGTCCAGTATATTACCAATGCTTCTTTATGGAGCACCGCATAGTTTCTTTCGCATTTAGACAATGCCCGTGAAATATAATAAATTTGTTTCTGCACACCATGGCATGTAACAATACTGCATCTATACCATAATTTGATGCATCACATTCTTATATCATACGACGTTCTGGACTGAAACTATTTCTTTTTTTGCAATCATAAAATCTTCTTCACATTCTTTCGTCCATACAAATCTTTCATTTTTAACAACCAATTCATACAACGAAGCTAACATTGTAGATTGTAGATAGATTTTGAACAAAGTTTACACAATTATTTGCCATACCTAGAAATGCTTTAACTTTTGTAACGTCGGTTTCTCTACTACTGCAGCTATTTTCGAGTCAAATTTTTTAACCCTTCTTTATTAACCACATGTCCTAAATATTTGAATTCCTCTTTAAAAAATTCACATTTCGCCATATTTAATTTAAATCCATTTTCTTCCAAAACCTTCAAAACAAACTTTAAATTTATAATATTTTCTTCTAATGTCTGACCTGTTACCACAAAGTCATCTAAAAGAATTTTTACACCCTTGTAATACATTCTTAATTTCCCTTTGGAAAATAGCGCAAATTGGCTTCGTTGCAAAAGGTAACTTATTCATTCTATAAATCTCTTAATGCGAACTCCACGTTAAACGGTTTTCCGATTCCTCATCCACTTATAACTGGTTATAGACAATTACCTAACTGTCCTCCTGGTAACTAAATATTTCCTTAATTTTCGGAAACAAATACTGGAGTGGAAACGGACATCTTCCAGATTCTTTTCCAATTTTTCAGTCTTCTTTTAAGACTGAAACCAAAGGTGTACCACATTCTATATTATCGATCTTACAAATGACACCGTATTTTTCTAATCGATCTAATTCCTTTTCGACGTCTTCCCGAAACGTGAACAGAATGCTCCTCGGTTTACAAAATTTGGGCTTAACATTTTCTTTGAAACTCAAATTAACCTAGTAATGAACACTGGTCCTGATAGTGCAATCTCTATCGGAACATTAGAGGAACTGCGTGCCTTGCGAGGTTAAATTCCGACTAGTTTCAATCTTGCGGATTCGAGAAGGTATTTCTCCAGCCAAGTACAAATGCAGAATTGCACGCAAAAGAAAATAACGAGAGAACGGATTTAAAATACTAAAATAAGGAACAGGGACTCTAACGACCACAAAAAAACGAAGGAACTAAGCCGATCACACACACCACTCCAGTTTATTTAATACATCCAAAAAAATCAAAAATGTTTCAGTCAACCCATGATTGTACTGGATCTAATTCTTCATGTCAAAGAAAAATTATTTAGTGTGTCATCCTGAATGAATTATACAAGGCACCAAAAAATCATATAACACAACCGTTGCGCAAATTGATCAGGAGATTGTTGAGTTCACAATAATGCAATATACCCCCCCAAAAAAATAAGTATATTTTACGCCATTTTTTTGTAAATGTGAGTTGTATCACAAAATGTTTTGTCCAAAAATATTGTAGATTACAAAAATAATATTTGAAAAAAAATGTTGTAGATTACAAAGTTCGAATTCGAACCATAGTTCGAATCGCAATCCGAAACACGTATAAGAGAAAAGGGAGTTGGAGTTTTTCTCTAAGAAAAATCCAAAAATATCTTTTCGAATGCAAAAAAATTCAAAATAACTTAATTGCTTGAGTTTAAGTGCTCAAAAATCTCTAATATATAATTCTAAATTTTCAATATTCAAATCTAGAGAATTAAAAATTATGTAAGACCTTTGCTGAATATGCTGCTTTGCGTTAGATTACTCCTAGCGAATATTGGCCTAGAATAATGGCGCAGAACGAGTGCTATGATCGTGAAAATGATCATTTGTGGTTAAATAGAATGCTGATTTAGTTGAATTGTTAATTATTTTGTAGACGATAAGCAGCGTTTCGTAATTGAACATTACAGTAATTGGTAAGATGTTATTCTTGTATAGTTCGACGGTGTGCGTTCTAAATTTATAAGTTGTATATATTTTTGATGGCTCGGTTCTGAATGACTTGAAGCTCGCAAATTTTGTAGGAAGATGCTGCACCCCAGATGGGAATTAGATATGCTATGATAGAATGGAAATACGCGAAATAAAGCGATTTTAATACATGACTGAGAAGGGCAAAATTGACCTTTTTCAGAACACCGGCCAGACCTGAGGACCTTTTCGTCAACATGTCGATGTGCGGTAGCCAATTTAAATTGTGGTTAAGAATGAGACCGAGGTACCTCACTTCCTTAACATAACTGATTGACATTCCACCAACAACGATATGATTAATCATTTGTTCCATTGACGAATTCCTCTGGGAGAAAACAATAAATTCTGTCTTTTTTGTATTAAAAATTAATTTGTTGGCACTCATCCAGGTCTGCAGTACCTTATAATCATTTTGCATAGCTTGCTGCAGGTCACAATATGAAAGTTCACCGTAAGCTAACACTGCATAATCTGCAAACAGTTGTAATGTTCCTTGTAAATTTGAGCTGAATATATCATTAATAAAGATGAAAAAGAGTAGGGGACCTAAGATGAACCCTTAAGGAACACCAGCAGTTATCAATTTTTGTTGGCTCTTATCTCTGTTGACTTGAACAAATTGTTTTCTATTAGTGAAATAGCTGGTGAACATTTTATATGGATTACCTTTAAGCCCGAGTCTTCTAAGTTTTCTTAACAGTATTTGATGATTTACGCAGTCAAATGCTTTTTTTATGTCAATCAGAAGAACCGAGGTTTTATTTTCTATGTTATGATAGATTTGGACGATAAGGTATAAACATGCTGATAAAGTCGATGAACCCTTCTGAAAACCAAACTGGTGATTTGATATAAATTGGATGCTATCTAAATGTCGCTCAAGGCGAGTTTTGATCACTTCCTCCAAGATTTTCGAAAATACAGGAAGTACGGAGGTTGGTCTGTAGTTCTCTGGATCTATTTTTCGCCCATTCTTTTTGTAGATAGGTGTTACTCTGGCGGTTTTGAGTTTATCTGGAAAATACCCATACTTTAGAGATGAGTTGATGAGATTAGTTAGGACTGGAGCATGCATTTGGATCATGCATCTCATGATTGTTTATGACGCGTTATTTAATCCACACTGCACCACTCATTCTACTCATTTGCTTTCAGTTGACGCTTGGTTATTTTGTATTTTGTAGTTCGGCACATATAGACGCAAAATGTCCTCATAAATCACATTTCTCACAACGCCGATTTGGTACAATAGTTTAGTATGTTTGGAAATGTTGTAACGCGCACGCTTTTCCACAACGACGACAAATTTTATTTTCCGTTTTTTTCTACTCGGTTTTGCGTACATGAAATTTCTCACCGCGTCAACTTGGATGATTTTCGATTCTTCTAGCACTTTTTTGTTTTTATCTGCAAGCTCTGCTATTTTATACTTTTAATTACCAGTACGCCTATTCCGGCATTTCCCTGGGAATTGGGAATTGAGAAAAAAGTGCAATAAATGAAATAAATATTTTCTAATACGAATTTGTTGTTTTTCTAATATGATTTGCGACACGGAATACTAGTTATGAAAAATTGCTATAATTTATTTCTCCATTCCTATTTCATGATGTACCGGATTAGGGCTACTGATCTAGTTGATTTTCCTTAGACTCAATTAGTTTTATTTGAAGATTTTTGTCATAAACTCTCATAATTATTCGATCACGTAAAATTCTGTCTTCAAATGAGCAAGACTTCATATCTACTTTTTTGGTGGTAAATTTACAGAACTTAATTTGCTTACGAAGTTCAGTTATAAATTTATTGAACGGTTGACCTTGTTGTTGTACGATGCTATGGAATTTAATTGTTTCCATTACTAATGTAATGCAGCATGTAATGCAGCAGTAGCGCTATTTTAGTTTCATCAGATTCTTCTTTCTTTCCGGACGTCACTAGAAAGTTCTCGAATTTTACCTTCTATTTTGTCCAATGTTTGCCGGAGTCATTAAGATTTAATTACTCGGGACCATTGATTGTTAAAATTCCATTTTATTTAAATTTAAGACGATAATTTCCAGTTCCACAATAATAAATAGTTCCAATAATTCAAATAAATGTTAAATTACACATTTTTTTACGCACTGCATCGCGTTATACATTGTATATATTCCATTGGTGGAGACCACCTTAACATAATAACTCCTGGCGGAAAAAGATAAAAGTTGCCTTTGTTAAAATGTAATGAAGTATGTACTTCAGTTTAGTCATTCCATATTATTGGTTTTTTCTCCAGTTAAAAATATAGAAAAGCATCACGCCTTTCATTGATATTTGATACAATCAAATGCCAAAATACTTAATAAAAAGTCTCGCATTTATTAGACATGTATTTATTTATACGGGCACTAATTCTCGACTGGACTTGACAATACATTTATTTATAATCTTACTATATAACATATATTCATATTGGTTAATACTAAAATAAGTATGTTAAATACCTCATGTGACAACTGTCTTCTATTATAATTTTTAATTTCGGAAAAAAAAAACTTTTTGACTAAAAGTGCGGTAGAAAATATTTTTCCAATAATATGCAAATGTAGATATAATATGCAATAATATGCAAATGTAGTCTAATATGCAAATGTAGAATATCTCATCAAAAATGTAGAATATCTCTCTATTTAGCAAGATAAGAAATTTGTATCTACATTTTGGAGTTATTTATTGGTTTGGAACTTTGATTTGTGGAAGAAATATGAAATTAAAAATTGAAGCAAAATATTTCGACGACAAAAAATTGAGTTGACAACCAAACCCAAAATAAATTGTATATGTAGTCTCCTATGTTCACACTTATCTAACTGCATAAGTAACTTAAGTAATAATTTCTAGTTTGATCGGAGAAAAAAATTGTTGGGAGCATTTCAGAGTGTAATTTGTATGTTATCTGTTTAATCTACTATATCTTAACAAGAGACGTAACTGGTTTGATTGATTACAATACGTGTCCGAAATTTACGAACATCGAATTTAACCATTGAAAATTAGTTTTCGTATTTACTCACAGCGGGCCAAATAAAGTTCAAATAAATCCATCCCAAAAACTACAAATCAAATCTTAATTTTTTAGAACTATCCGAAGTACTCTGGAACATGGTTCTTGCTCAAGGATTGAAAAAACCTGGCTTTATAGCAGCAGTTTATCTACATATTGTTTTCTATATTTGGTCTGCATTATCAATCGCTATCTTAGTATTAATGGAAGGATTATCAGCTTTTCTACATACATTACGTCTTCATTGGGTAGAATTTATGAGTAAATTTTATCAAGGCTTAGGTTATCCGTTCCATGCATTCAGCTTCAAAGCGATTCTTGAAGGTGAAGATGAGCATCAAGATAATTGAATCTCTTTAAAATAAAACCTACGTAGTATTGTATTTAGGAATTAAAAGGCTTAATTCAATAAAACAATAGAACATAACCGTTGCGATGAAGTTTTTAATTTTGTTGAATTTTTACTAATCTTAGCCTTAAACTTTAATACTAACCATAAAATTAACACCTAATTTAATTATAAGTTAATTACAGGAACTTACAAGTTGTTTCCTTAAACGCCAATTTGCAACGGTCAATAAAATGTGAAATTCGTTCCTAAATGGCTGGAATTTTAATGTTAAATTGACCAATACAGGAAAAGTATTTTGTTTTACTACATCCACAAAGTGGTAAAATTAACAAGATGATCAAAAGTGATAGATATATTGCCAATGTCTTAGTGCACCATTCTTATACTTCATATATTTTGTGTAAATCATTTTCAGCAATTGTACATACATACATTCCAACTTCTTTGATAGAGTGTAAGAGTAACTTTTTGAAATGTGTCGTCCGAACAATTCAAAACTGCATTCAGATTCACCGCATACACCTTACAGGTGACATTGGAACACGCTTTAAGATACACATTTATCAGTATAAGCTAAAAATTTATATATTTACTTATTATTATTTTAGAATTGTCAGAAGTTCTTTGGACTATGGTCTTGGATCAAGGATTAAAACTATCACTAGGAAAAATCGGTTGCATTGCAATATTTATAATATTCGCTGTTTGGGCTGTTTTATCTCTCGCTATTTTAGTGTTGATGGAAGGATTATCAGCATTTCTGCATACGTTGCGTCTCCATTGGGTTGAGTTTATGAGTAAATTTTATGAAGGAGTTGGTATTTCTTTTGCCCCATTTAGTTTTAAAACTATTCTAGCAGGAGAGGAAGAAGAACCAGAAAAATAAAATTCAGTAACGATTACTTAGTACATAAAATTTTGGTGTATACAAATCTAATAAAATAATGAATTTAAATTAAAATTTTGTGTTTTTGAATTTTTAATGAGATAACCGAACGGAAGGACCGATTGTAAAAGGAGAGACCCTAGGTAACGTCAAGACACGTCGATTGTGACGAGGCCTTGAAATGCAAGGATATCACATAAATTGCGGTTTCGAAATTCAATCCAAATACAAATACTCCCAATATATATCGAAAAGTGAAACATAAATGAACCTTTGTAAAACAACAAAGTAAAGTTGATTTGGAAGCAAAAACAATCATTTCAATTTTTATCCAGTTTTGGTATACTTATAGCTAGTCTTGTGCTATTGTGTAGAGCAGAGTTATGTGGAGCAAAGGATTGTTGATGGTTATTTGTTTTGACTTATGTAGTAGAAAATTCGACCGACAATTTTTCCTTTTATAATTTCCTATTTGTAGCCAGTGATATGTGATCATACCAAGATCCACTCCAGAAAGTCTCTCGATTAAATCTGCACTTTTAGTTGTTTAGATATTGCTGCAATTTAATTTGTATTCATTTTAATTTAGATGCACTTTTTAAATTCCTTTTAAGAAACTACGCTTCGAACATAGTAGCTATACCCTTTACTAAATTATCTACATTTTTTTAGACTAAATATTTTATTTTATTAGAAAATATTACAAAGGATGAAATGAAAACGTGTTTACGTCTACAAACGATCAAGTCGTTGATTATATCAAATCTAAACTACGAGATAATAACTTCAACGATACGGATTTTAAATTGATTAAATGTAAAAAAATAACAAGCTCTGGTAGTAGTGTTGCGTCCTTTAAAATCGGTGTTCCAGAAGTCATGTTCGATTGTCTATTGTCTCCAATAACCTGGCCTAGTAATACTTTCGTTCAGGAATTCGTTTGTAGGCACAGAGCAAATACAGTAGCATTACCATCTAACGAGATGCCAAAAAACTAAAGTGCCTGTCCCTTTACTATCAGAACGTAAGGGGACTTAGGTCTAAGGTTTCAGGTATTTATTTGAAGTCTCAGATGCTACCATTTGATGTTTTTGCATTAACCGAGACTAATTTAAATAATACTTTTAATAACAACGAACTTTTCTCATCTGAATTTAATGTTTTTAGACGCGATGGTGACTCTGATGGCTCAGAATCGTTGGGTCGTGGTGTTCTTTTGGCGGTTCGTAGTGTGTATGACAGTTCTTTGTTTCGTATTCCTGGCACTGAACACTTGGAATTATTATGTGTCAAAATAAATGCGGGACGAGGGAACATATATATTGTTAATTGCTATATCCGTCCGTGTAGTCCTATCGAGAAATACCAAGAGTTTTTAAACGCGGTGGAATTCGTAAATAATTTACTGAATACCACAGATGATTTGCTTATCTGTGGTGATTTTAATCTCCCTGGTTTGCAGTGGATTCCGTCGGAGGGTGAAACAGACTTTGTTGCATGTAATGCTTCGTCCGCAAAGGAAACATTATTTGTTGACACCCTTTTGGCTTGTAGTCTCCTGCAGATCAGTGATGTTAAAAATAATTTAAATAGACAGCTAGATTTAATTTTCACTAGTAACGTAAATAATTGTTTTGTTTCAGAAAGTACTCACACCCTGTCCATTATTGATAATTATCATCCTCCACTTTCACTTGTTTTTTCTTTTGAGAATGGTAATAATAACGTAGAGTCAGAAAACTCTTATAAATTTAATTTTCGAAAAGCAGATTTCATTAAACTTAATCATTTGATTAGCAACATTAACTTTAATTTTATATCAGAAACTGATAGTAGCGTTAACGAAATTTGCTCTAATTTTTACAAGAAAATTTTCGAATGCCTTCTGCAATGTGTCCCATTTACGGCACATAAAAACTTTTCTTCATCTCCTCCTTGGTATAACAGGACTCTTCGGGTTCTGCGCAATCGGAGAAATAAGCTGTGGAACAGGTATTTGGTTTCTGGATCCCAGTCTGATTATTATCAATATCTAGATGCCTACAATGAATTTTCTGTACTTTGTGAGAGTCTATATTCTGATTATATTCATCAAATGCAATTCGACTTAATATGTGACCCTAAACGGTTTTGGCAATTCGTTAATAGTAAAAAAAAAACAGATGGGTATCCTCCTACGTTAACATATTTAAATAATTCCTCTAATGATCCCAAAATCATTTCCAATTTGTTTGCAAATTTTTTCAGTTTAGCATTTTCAGAAAATACCTCTGAACCTGATGAAGACTACTTCAGTTATTTAAGCAACTCTCCTCAAACTTCTTTAATGGCAATTAATATCGACTGCGAATCAGTTCGAGATAAAATCAATAATTTAAGGGACGACTTTTCTTCAGGTCCCGATGGGCTACCTGCAATAGTTTTAAAAAAATGCATTGATGGTTTGGCACAGCCTTTAACCTTGCTTTTTCAAAGATCCATTTCTTCTGGCATTTTTCCTTCTTTGTGGAAGAGTTCTTTTATAGTACCCGTTCATAAAAAGGGTAGCAAAGCTGACATTGTAAACTATAGGCCCATTGCCAAACTATCGTCTATTCCAAAATTATTTGAAAGTGTAATTTTTGATTATCTTTATTCTTGTTGTAAACCGATTTTTTCATTGCATCAGCACGGATTTCTTCGAGGGAAATCTACAACCACTAACCTCACCGAGTTTGTCTCTAGCACCATAAAGTCCATGGAATTAGGTCTTGAAGTAGATACTATTGCTACTGACTTTAGTCACGCTTTTGACAAATTGTCACATGAATTAATATTATTTAAGCTTCGCGCTTTAGGTTTCCCAACTCATATTGTAAATTGGTTTAGTTCATATCTAAAAGACCGACATTATCTTGTCCGCTTCAGATCTGCCTTCTCTGAGCCTTTTATGGCTAAATCAGGGGTACCTCAAGGTAGTCACTTAGGACCACTGATTTTCATTTTAGCTATTAATGATGTTTCATTTGTTATTAAAAACTCTAAAATTTTAGTATATGCTGATGATATGAAAATTTTCCGTAATATTTCGTCAACCTTGGACTCAAATATTCTACAGAGCGATTTAAATAATTTCTTTACATGGTGCACCAAAAATTTCTTAGAATTAAACGTTTCTAAATGCCAGACGATTACATTTTCCAGAAAAAAATATAAACTACCTACTCGCAGTTACACTATCAATGGCGATATAATAATATCAAGAGTGCATTTAATTAGAGACCTAGGCGTTTTATGTGATAGTGAGCTTAATTTTAGATCCCATATCGACAACATTGTTAGTCGGGCCAACTCAGCACTTGGTTTCATTAAACGTTGGTCCAAAGAATTTTCTGACCCTTATGTCACCAGGGCTCTCTATTTAACCATCGTTAGACCACTGCTTGAATATGCTTCTCAAGTCTGGTCACCTTATCACCACGTACATATCAATAGAATAGAAGCTGTCCAACGCAGATTTGTGCGTTTTGCACTTAGAGGTCTTCCTTGGGCTGATCCATACAACTTGCCTCCATATCTAGATCGACTTAGTCTTCTTGGTATGCACAGTCTGCAGAAACGTCGTGAAATAGCTGACGTTATTTTTGTCCATCAAATTTTGGCTGGTGTAGTTAATTCCTCAATTTTAGAATCCATAAACATTAATATTAATTATCGCGCAACTAGGTATGTTTCTTTATTCAGAATTGATTTCCATCGCACAGATTATGGTAGAAATGAGCCTATCACAAGAATGCTACAGAACGCGAATAAAAATGCTCAAAGCTTCGATTTCCATCACAGTAAATATAAGTTAAAACAGTTACTTTATTCGAATCAATGATAACTGATAACTCGACAAGTGCTCTCTGCATGATATCTTTTTATAATTTTAATATTTTACTTTTTGATTTTTAACTAATGACGCGCAATCAAATCGATTGTAAGCTCATTTCAATGTGTATTCATGTTTTGTCTTATGTGGACTTCATAGGAAGATCTACCTATTTTTAAGTTTTATTTTTATTCTTAAAGTTAACAGCAAGAGCCATACGCCAAATAAAATACTTCCCTTTTTTTGTTTTTGACTTTTGTTTTTTTTTTTTTTTGCATGATTTTTGTATTTTTTTTTTTAAGTGCCTTTGTGCCTTTGTGTTTATAAACGGGTTTTTTTTCTCTTTACACGTGTGCGTATTTTATTTTATCCTTTCTACTTGTATTAAGTATTGTGGCTTCTTATTTTTCTTGAAACACAAGAATGAATAAAATGCGTTACTAGCCATGTAACAAAAATTTATTAATTTATTTTGTTTATTTATTTTATTTATTTTGCCACAAACCTCCTCCCTAGGGCCATCGAAGATGGGACGAAATTAAAGTAAAAATGAAAGAGGTTTTAGTGTGTCAGAACACTAAGAAAGCGAGTGGAAGTTTTAGTTACTCTAAAGGTTCGTGTAATTATGGATGCAGAGTGGAACAGCTGTTGTTGAGGAATGAGATCAAATTTACCCCTTTTAATTGATACAGTAGCTTTTGCGCCGCGTTAACTCGTTTCTGTAGAGGTAGTAGGAGAACGACGATGTTTCGTCTACGCGACTAAATAGTACTCGAATTGATGAGTTTTGAGTTAAATTATCTTTAGATACTTCTTTAAAGCAAGTTTCAATGTGCCGATGGAAACGCGAATGTGTCAATGACAAAATGTTTACCATCGCGGGTAATGACTGGGAAAGGACCTTCGTATGCAACTTAGAGCGATTTACGTACTAAGTGCGTATGTAAGAAGACATGCGGACAAGACACGAGAGCTTTGAAAACGAAAACTTTAGAAGTGTATATTCTAGCATTTGAGGGATGAAGTTGATTAAAATGTTGTTTCAGTTGTGAAACGAAATCGGACTGAGGAATGGAGGTAGAATTTTGGCTAATGAATTCTTTTAATGACAGACTAGATTTTAATGACAGGCTAGAAACTAGTGTTGACAAAAAAAGTTTGTTTTTGGGTGATTCCAATATAGACAAGCACAAAGATAACACATAATTGAAGAATAAATTTCAGTCAAATACTTGGATGTGTGGATGTGTAATCAATAATTGCTAAAATTAGAACGAGCACATGCAATATTTTATGCAAAATATATCACTAGCAATCGGAATTCTATCAACACAAAGGCAACGGTAATCTGATGTTCTTAATAACCCTAGATCAAATTTGACAGATTCCTTAAACTCTGATCTTAAAACAATTTTAGAATGGGGTCATACGAACAGTGTAGAATTCAACGCAAGTAAAACACAGTTTTGCCACTTTACAAGATCATCTACATTTAACCCTTTTCCATTAAAATTTGATTTCAACGATCTAGAAGAAAAGGAATCTATCAAACTTTTGGGAGTTGAGGTTGAAAACGATATGTAATGGAATACTCACATTTTCAATCTTGCTAAAAGCGCGGTTAAAAGTTAAGATATCTAGGGCGTTGTTTTTCAATCGCGAACAGCTTCTTTTGATATATAAATCATTTATTCGCCCCTGCATGGAGTACTGTTCTCACATCTGGGGTGGTGCATACCCCACCTCTTGAAAATGTCTAGACACTGTCCAACGGAAAGCAATTAAATTAACCGGCAATTCAAATCTTATAAACGAGCTTGATTCGCTACAGCATAGAAGAAATGTCGCTGAATTGACGATATTTTACAAATACATTATGAATGAGTACTCTTCAGAGGAGATCAAATCAATACTACCTAAACCCGCTATTTTTCCTCGTTCAACCAGAACATCAGCCATGGCCCACCAACTCACCGTTCAAATAACAAAATATAGAACTATCGCCTTTCAACGTGATTTTTTCAACCGTGTTTCTTATCTTTGGAATTCCTTGCCCTTATGGGTTTTCCCTGATTATTTTAATCCACAACTTTTGAAAGTCCATGTCCACCAATTTCTTAAAGAAATATAATCCATTTCCACACACCACAGTTGGCATGGTATCTTCGGATATTCAGAGACGTTAATTTATAATTTATTTCAATAAACATGTCTAACTTAGTATAAACAAAAAAGAGGGGGTAAACTTGTCCGACCACAATGTGTCTGCCGTTCTCGAGTTCGACAGCTGATATTTTGTATGTTTGGGTTGTCGGACTAGACAATAGCAGACAATTTTTTGTCGGACAAGGTTGCCCTCGTGTTCTAAATTTCCAACCCCAATTTCCAACCCCCACAGTTAAAAAAAAAAATTTACAAGATCCCGGGCAATCGGCATTTTTCGGAGCTTGCCGAACGCAAAACCGGCCAATTTGAGAAAAATCGCAGAACAAATGATTTCGGGCTCGTCAAGGACAGGCGCCTCACAAAGTATTAAATATGTGGTAATCATCACATTAAATCGGCGCCGGTCTAAGGACTATTATGCAAATAATACAGAATCTTACTCATACAAAAAATCTTGTATGCAATTCGGGCATAAAGTATCTTTTTTGCTTTCGAGTGATTCGGAGAAGACATACTTTACGCCGTTAATACATAAATAGCTATTATTTTTGAGACACATGCATTAAAAATACTCAATTTTGTTCTAGAATAAAATAAACGAATAATATATATGTAGCATATATGCCTATAAAATATTTTTAATTCTTCGAAATAGTATTTTGTGCACGCGGAAAAATTTTTTTACACATCAAAGCAATTGCACACAAAATATTTTTTGAGTGATGAGAATGTTTAGACCTATGAATATGATACCGAATGATATATTTAACACTATTCTGCCAGGTTTAATAAAGCGATGACTTTACCAATTACCTAAGAGGCCGCCAAAAAAACTTTGCGTTCCTTAACTACAAATATAAGATAAGAGTGCTCAGACAAGGAGTACCAGAAGGTGGAGTTCTCTCACCTTCATTATTCAATCTCTACCTCAGCAATTTACCTGCTTCACCAGAAGGAATAACCATCACGTCATATGCAAACGACTGCACGGTGCTTGCAACAGGAAACTTGGAACAACTCACTAATGTTTCGAAGACACCTTAACACTCTGAGTTAATGGTTCAAAACCAGAGAGTTGAAGCTTTCCACCGAAAACTCCACTTCTACATTTTTCACCACACGAACGAAGGAGGCGAATACAACATTTAACATCTGCATTGACAATAGTTATTTGTACGTTCAAAAATCCTAGATTGTTAAGGATAACATTAGACCCTCTACTTAAATTCAATGCTCATGCTCAACAGGTGACTTCGAGATTGAATAACAGGAACAAGGCATTGAAAGCACTAGCTGGTAGTTCATGGGGTAAAGAGAAAAACACAATTAGTACAACGTACAAACCAATAGGAAGACCTATTCTAAATTACGATGCACCCACATGGGCACCTTAAGTTGCTGACACTCACTGGAATACGTAACAAATAACATAAAACACAGCCTTGCGAACAGCAACCAGGCGTTATTTGATGGCTCACCGAAATCACCTACACAAGGAATGTAACATATTGCCGGTCCATGAATATAATGAAATGCTTACCAAAGAATATTTATGGGTCTGTCACAAAGAGCAATATCCCTACAATGACAGCTTATCCACGACTACACCACCTAGAGACATAAGGCGAACTGCTAAGGGTTTCCTGAATTATGTTAGAAACAACCGAGTCACCGGTAACAATAAGATGGAATTTAAAACCGTTGGTACCAAAGTTGCTGAAGACACAATAAGAAACTCCGCACCAAATCGAATTCTCAATAGCAAGCCACCACATATCGATGCGAAAAAGTCATACCACCGCGCAGCACCAGACCCATTCTTGCGTAGTTACGATCCGGATCAGGGTTCCCAACCGTCCTTTTTTGGGAAGGACAGTCCTTCTTTTTTATATTTTGTCCTTTCCACTTTCTGTGTGACACAATGTCCTTTATTAAGCTAAAATGTCCTTTTTTATTGTAATTTTAATGCAATTTTTGAATCAGAGTCAAAAAACTAAATATATATAATTGCTCATATTTTTCTTTGTAGCTTTCGAATTTAAATTCGAAATTTTATACAAGCGCCCGTATGTATGTATGTTATTTAAATAATTCTAATTGGAAATCATATTTAAATTAACGAATACACAACCAAAAAAATATAAGTCTCCTTCTTTTTAAGTATCCCTGCATCATCAGCATTTTCTGAGCGCGTGTTCTCCCTAATGGGGGTAAAATGAAGAGAGGAGCGTCATCGATCTTCTATTGAATTGATTAAGGCAGAGCTACTTGTTTATTTTAATTTTAAAGAAAAATGTAGCGAATTTTATGAAACTGTCAAAACCGACCAAGAATTACTGAAGTGTGCAAAAACAAAACAAAAATATCGTTTTTGCAATAGTAATTAATTATTAGTGATTAGATTTTGTAATCAAATTTGTGATTTATTTTTATTTTATGTATAAGTATTTTACTTATGATAAAAATTGCGTGCTGTGAATTCAAAATACTTACATATGTAAAAGTACTGAATTTATTTACATATGTACATAGTTTGATTTTTGTTATATTTTTATTACATTTAATCAGTTGTTATTGCTGTCTGCTGACGAATTATAAATTTAAAATCTGTGAAATAATTAAGCTAAATTTGTGAAATAATATATGTATATGATGAATCTGTGTTGAAATAAAAATACAATAAATGCCTATGCACATAAAATTAAATTTTTTTCGTAGTTTTGCAAATGTCCTTTCTTTGGAAAATTATAAGTTGGGAACCCTAATCCGGATGGTCGCGCATTTTGAACAACTATATGTATAAAATTGACCAGAAAATTATTGACACGCTGAAAAAGAGGTTTAAAAAGTATGTTAGGAACCAATATCCGATGTCAACTGAAAACTAATACTATAAATTTTGAATCAAAAAATATAATAATTAATAACGCTTTTAAGTTTTAACTTCCACATTGTTTTGTTTTAAATTTGTTTGTGGAACCGTTATTTTGTTTTTTATCATAATTTAAATCATCACATGTAAGAAGTAGTTTAATTTTTCTGAGAAGTAGAAGTAGTAGTTATTCTGCCTGACAGATTAATTTACTATTTTCTATAAATATTTGAAAATTATTTAGAAATGTAAACTGAAATGAAATAAATAAACGGCATAATCCTGCCTAGCCTAATAAACTGAAACCCTCAGATGTGCAAAATTAATTAAATTGAAAAGTTACTATAAATCACTTACCCTACGAGTATTAAAGGAGTAATTATATTTATAATTAATACAATAATCATTATTAAATTAGGTGCAAGCCAAAGTGGAACTTTGGACACAAATCAACACCACCATATTTGTAAAAATTAGTGCGTCCAACAAACATTTGTAACACTACACTTATGTTCCGATAATTTTTTCAATTGATTATTTTGTAATATTTTATTTTTATATAAAAACACCATTTTCACAATAATTTTGATAAAAGTTAACAGAATATTCAATTTTTCAAATTCAGGCTTTCCTTTAAAAAAAAATCTTAACCAACAAATATTGTTCTTGTTTCTTCAAAAACACATATTCCCATTTGCTATAATAAATCATTGCATAAATTACTTTATACCACTTGCATTCACAACAGTTATTATTTAACAGTTATTATTCAACTGTTTCTGTTTTATTATTCACCACCGTCAACCAAATTAGAAACAGAAACGGAAAATTTTCAGTTACAGTTTCGGTTTCTGTTTCCGTTGTATGTGAATGCAATGATTCAATAAAGTTGCCAGATCAAAAAAAAGTTATTTTTTTTCACAAAAAGAATACGAAAAAATTTGATCTAATTTTGTAGTTGTGTTTGTGAACTGTCATTGAATATTTTTGTATTTAATTGTATACAATAAAATAAATTTTTATTAATATTAATTTAAAACACGATTTAAACACAACTTTTATTTAAACAGTAACTATTCCACTTTAAAAAAATAATATTAGTGAATGGCGTCTTGTTTGTTTATCAATTTTGACAGAAGTGTAAATGTATGTGTGTTACTCTATTGTATTAAAAACTTGATCTACGAAAAAATCTAGATTCAGAAAAATCTTTTTAGGGCAGAAAAAGATCACTTTTTTTTGTCAAATAGAATACGTAATGTCAAAAAAAATTGATCTGAGATCAAAAAGGGGCGTATTAGAGCAATTTTTTCATCAAAAAGAATTCGACATAAATAAAATAAATTTATGTCATAAGTTTGATAAGTTATGTCGTAAGTCGTTTTCGTTTTGACAAAAAAAGTGCTAAAGGTGCAAACACAATTGATCCTTTCCGTCCGCTCCGGTTTATTTGAACTGTCAATTTATATGTAAAACGGATATTAAAACACAATGAACGGAGGGGAAAATAGCGGAACGCACACTGAACACAAATTCAAACATTTACGGAAGACATAACCTCAAATATTGTTTATTTTTTCTACATATTTATATAAATAGGCAGATTTCAACAAATTTCATAAAATATGAATATAATTTAGCAAATTTATTAAATAATACATAAAAATATATATAAAAATATAAATAGAAGTTTTTGGATAGTTAAAGACGGAACGGTTTTATTGTGTTTTATAAAACAAAAAGATTGAGGCGGATAAAAAACGAACGGAACGGATCTATTGTGCTTGAACCTTAGGGTCTGTTTATGTTGAAGCTTAGATAAACGATTCAAGCAGTGATAAAAGCGTTGAATAGCTATTCTTTTACAGTGTTTATGTTGGAGCTTCGAGAATGTTAATCAAATTTGCAAAAATATTGTTACGATCACAGAAAAATCGAGATGATTAAGCCGGGCATTCACATACAACGGAAACAGAAACCGAAACTGTAACTGAAAATTTTCCGTTTCTGTTTCTGTTTCTAATTTGGTTGACGGTGGTGAATAATAAAACAGAAACGGAAACCGAATTTTGTTTGAGTTTGTGAATTTGTTATCCATTATGAATAATAAAATTGAAGAATAACAAAAACAAATAATTTTTATTTATTAAACCTATTTATTAAATTCAAAATTCAAAGCTTTTGTTACCACAATTCAAAATAATAATTAATATTATGTGACAGTTTCTGGTCATGTGACAGTTTCGGTACTGAAACAATTCAATTTTAATTGTTTCCGTTTCAGACAAAACAGACGAATTTTACGTTTCTGATACGTTTCTAAATTCGGTTTCTGTTTCCGTTGCTGTCAAATTTGTATGAAATTCGGTTTCTGTTTCTGTTTCCGTTGTATGTGAATGCCCAGCTTAACAGTCACTTCCAGAAAAATAAAATCAACAAAGCACAACAACAAATGAATGAAATGAATAATGTTGTTGTTGTCCTGTTCTTAGAAACAAATCAGCATAATGTAAAATAATCGAATATTCTAATATTTTCTAAAGGTTTCTAAAGGGTGACCTCGAATGGTCGAGAACTATGCGGAATTGTATATAAGCAAATTACCTGTTGTAGCTAGGAATTAGTTTTATTTTAAACGTGTGACGGTAAAGTTAAAATTATAAAAATGATATTTAAATAAGTTTTTGTGAATAAAGTTTTAAGTGTTATTGAATAGAAATATTTTGTGTATTATTTTGAACGTTGTGCTACTGGAAATTTCTACAATCAACCGTTGGAGTTTCTGAAGCTGTTAAAGAATATTCTAGTTAGGAATATATATTGTTTGCTGTATTGTTTCCCTGTTGTTGTGGAACATTTAAGGTGTTGAATACTTAATAAAACCTGGTGTGTTTGCTTACTAATCAGTGATCGAATCTAGAAAGTGATTTGGGAGTTGCTTTTATCGAATTGTGAGTTAGGCCAATTCGCAGGAAGCTTAGAAAAACGTAACAATATATACATAAATTCAATATACAATAAACTTAAAGTTTATTAATTTAATAATCCATTTTCCAAAAACTTCAAAAATTAAAATTAATTAAAACTAATATTTTTATTTTTATGTATTTTTGTTATAAAATAGTAGCGTCGAAAAAGAAAAAATCGTTTATCGACGCTTGACTCTTTTATCGATGCTTCAACATAAACACTCCTGTTTGAAAGCATTTATTCATTTTCTTCGCTTGAATCACATCGATGGTCGACGCTATTATCGAAGCTCCAACATAAACGCACCCTAAGAGCAAAAAAGCAGCTGTCAGATCACTTTTTTTTGCATTTCGTATTCTTTTTGTACAAAAATATTGCTCTTTTTTGATCTGAAAATATTTTTCTGAATCTAGATTTTTTGGTAGATCAAGTTGCAAATACAATAAATTTACACAAATACATTTACAAATCTGTAAAACTAGTAAACAACAAGACGCCATTTATTTATTATTATTTTTTTAAAGTGAAATAGTTGTTGTTTAAATAAATGTTTTGTTTAAATCGTGTTTTAAATTCAAAATAAATAATAAAATTATTTAATTAAATACTATTAATTAACAAAAATATATTAAATGAGGGTTCACAAACACAACTACAAAAAATATCAATTTTTTCATATTCCTTTTGTGAAAAAAAAATCACTTTTACTGCTCTGGCAAAAAGAAAACGACATACGTCATGATAAATATCCTCTAAAGCTGGCCATTCACATACAACGGAAACAGAAACCGAATTTCATACAAATTTGACAGCAACGGAAACAGAAACGGAAACAGAAACCGAATTTAGAAACGTAACAGAAACGTAAAATTCGTCTGTTTTGTCTGAAACTGAAACAATTAAAATTGAATTGTTTCAGTACCGACACTGTCACATGACCAGAAACTGTCACATAATATTAATTATTATTTTGAATTGTGGTAACAAAAGCTTTGAATTTTGAATTTAATAAATAGGTTTAATAAATAAAAATTATTTGTTTTTGTTATTCTTCAATTTTATTATTCATAATGGATAACAAATTCACAAACTCAAACAAAATTCGGTTTCCGTTTCTGTTTTACTATTCACCACCGTCAACCAAATTAGAAACAGAAACAGAAACGGAAAATTTTCAGTTACAGTTTCGGTTTCTGTTTCAGTTGTATGTGAATGCCCGGCTTAAGAAACGGGTGATTTTCGTACAATGAGCTGTAAAACCACCAGTGGTCAAAATACAATTATGGTAAAAGACTGCAACTATTCAACGCCTAATGAAATCAAAATTGAATCAAACTTTGCTAAATTCAAAATATTAACAAATAATTATGTAAAATTGAATTTTTAGGATAGTTTGTTTGATATCTTATATAAAAAATTTTGAATAAGAATATGAATAAAAATAAATCATGTAATATTAAAGCTATTTATAGCAAATAAAATTTGTAAATAAATAAATAAACGTTAGCAACAAACGTTTGGCGCGGATACAAAATAATAGTTCGAAATTATTATAAGAGATGTCTCGTCTTTGAAAAAACTCATAAGATGGCTCTTTATTTATTATTTTTGTTTAAGTTCGTCTCGCGTGTTTCCTATCACTTCGTTAAAACTACCCACCTTCGGCTCGGCCGGTCATTGATGTCAAAAATCAAAATTCAAAAAGTGATTTGTATCAGAACAAGACAGTCGTCAAAATTATTATTTCATTTATTTTATTAACTCTGTAGAAAGTGTTTCGGAGTTATATTTAAACTATAAACTGTGTTCAATAATTAATGTGAATAGTGATTTTGATAATTTATATACATAGTAAAGTGGTCTTTAATAAATATAATATTTTGTTATTTTTTATCAAAGAATGAAAAGATTTAAAATTTTAAAATTATTTCACTCTATAAATATAATTGAGTATAATCTTGCACTTGTATGAATGTTATATATTATGTACAGAAAAAAATAAAAAACAAGATATATACATGAATTTGCATGAACATACTTAAAATTTTATTTTTAGAAACACTTGTTCGTCAAGAATATCTCGTGAGATAATTTTTTTATTTCTTTTTATTTTCATTTGTTTTGTTTCTTATTGATTAAAACAACGAATATTCTAATCTATGTTGGTTGTATTAAATTATATAATTATTATAAAAGTGTGAGGTTAAGTTTGAACATCAGTTTTATATTTTCTTAGGTTGTGTGTATATAATTAAAAATAAACAAATTATCACTGTAAAAAATATATATATCAAAATGAGTTTACAATCAATTAAATATAGTGGAGGCAAGTTAGAAATTCTTGATCAATTATTGTTACCGGGACAATCAAAATATATTTCTGTTAAAGGAGTTGAAGATGGTTGGAAGGTTATTAATAAAATGCAGGTATGTTGACTAAAAATTTTGCACAATTAACTCATTTAAATATAAATTTCTTACACATTTAAATGATAAAAGGATGACTGATTTATTAGTCGCTCAAACAGGTTTGATACCACTGATTATTCTTTGACGCTTTCTTATTTGTTAACATGAATATACTAAAGATATCTATAATCTTAACAAATTGTAAAATACCTAATGGATCATTGCAGGGTTATGTGGTGACGAAATGTTGTACTGCGATCAAAAAGGTCAATTCCTACCTTTTTACTCTGTGAGTATCCAGTGAGAGCATCCTCACTAATCCAGCCTTCTTCAGACACTGCACGATATCAATATAATACTCTTCAAATAATACCTTTTCATATAGATCAACAATCTTTGAGCAGGTAGTGAGGTCTCTTCTTCTAATAAACAAAAAAACCCGTGACATTATTCCAAGCTAGCTTTAACCCATTCCGTAATAATTTCATCCCTTATGCTTTCGTGAATGTATTTAGTCCCTAGCTACAAACGGATTCCGGTCTGACAAAAGATGTTACACTTCCTAGCTAATTTATCCAATAAACTGTTTTTAATTGTTAGCATTATCAAACTTGTTAAGCTTAAGTTGCTTGAGTAGGCTTATTTGCTCAAAATATTTACTTCTCCTCGGTTCAAATATTCCTGCGCTAACCTCTACCTAGGAAAATCGAAATTGAATTGTTTGAATTATTTAATCTTTAAGAAACTCCTGCAAGGGATTCTCTTCAGAAAGTCTCTTGATGTTTGGACTCAATAATCATTCCCTTCCTGGTTTCCCATACCCGCCATGTTAAATCTCAAGATGGTTTCCTATACTCTTAATCCAAAGTCCGTGTGAAACCAGAGTCCAGAATAAAATCAGTCTTAACATAATTTCTATTGATGGGGTTGGACGACGGGTTATCATTGCCCCTGTTAGACATTTTCTCATTATCCCCGTTATTCAAACACCGGTCAGTCTCTACACTTTTTCTAACTCCGTTTTTCGAAGATTTGCACTGCGTTCTACTGTCCCATGCGACTGCTAAGCTAAGCTTGATGTCTGGTCTCAGGTCTCACATCTCACATTATTATGATCGACTCAATGTCTAGCAAGGAACTGACAGCTCTCTACTGCTTGTCCCCTGTATATGTACCATACAACCCTCTCATCGAACTTTTCATCTCAGCACCCTCTTTCGCCAGCAGAGCCTTATGTAGCTAGAGGTATTGCTATTCGCTACTGGTATTGCCAGGATATTACACAGAAAGGTTTGATGCTACTTCTCTTAGTCCGCCTGATATTTTTTTTAAAGGTGGTAAGCGCCCTAGTATAGTTAAAAGTGTACCCAGTTTCGTGATTGTTTCTGGAAGATTCTCCGTTTTTTGTTCTCAATTATGACAAATTCATCTACTTTTGCATAGGGCATCTGTTTATCGGCATGTTGTTCGTCGTTACAACTTAGGTTTTCTTTTATTAATTCTAACAGAAACTCATCTCTCTGGTTTATGTCCCTGCGTATGCGCTGATCGTTCAGGGAGACTGCTTATTGCCGTCCGAGTTCCGTCTCGCATGATCCTCAAACATTTTATTGCATTGGTTTGGATAGGCCCAATTGTAGGGAATTGGGTCTGGATATCAATGCAATGCAGATATCTTTCCTCGTTGTTACCTCGTCTATGTCGCGACACCCGATAAGAGTTTCTTGACATAGCAACCTAATACACGTCGGGTCTCTGAGTGCTAGATTTTGCCTGCTCTTTAAGCCTTTGCATGTGTTCGCCTTTTTTAAGTTCAAGAAGCAGTTCGCCTTTACCTATCTTTCTAATATTAGTGATACAATCCCTTTAAGCATTTGGGCATAACTTTTTTCGCCGGCCCTATATATTATTATAGCATCCCACCGTGGTGCTCTTTTCCTAAGTTTGCGTCCTTCGTTTCACGTTGGCTCAGGACAGGAAGCATTTTCCTTTGTTTGTTTTTGTGTGTGTGTCTGTATCATGTATGTCTTTGCACAAGATATCTCAGAAATCACCTGACATATTGACCCCAAATTTGGTAAACTGCTATCTTAGGACAATACATCCTTGGGTGTTGATTTTGATCCGCAGCTAATTGTAACAAGAGATATGGGTTTCAAAACTTCAAAATTCGTATCTTCGTATTCGACGTCTGTCTTTGGATTCGGTGTCTCAGAAACTATTTGGCTTATTGACCCAAAATTTGGTATGCAGGTATCATAGACCAATATATGCTATGGCGTTGATTTTCAGTTGTGAGCAGAGATATGGGATGTTCAAATCATCGTATATGTGCGTGTTTTTTTTTGTTTTTCGTAGGATGATGAAACGTTTCAAAAAATCCACCTGGAACCCGAATTTCCAGGCGACCGCGGGTCCTTGCCGGGTAAAAACATCTCCCTTGCTCTTATGGTCCTGTTGTATCCCTACGGTATCACCAATTAAGGCATTCTTTCGCAGGGCAGGGGTTGAGTGTAGTACTCTCTCGATTATTATGTGTTGTCGTGGTTTTGCTGCGTAGTGTTGAGCATGGCTACTCTTCGTTCGTCTTGTCTCAGTCGTTATCATACTTGTGATGATCTCATTCGCTATCGTGAATTTGCAAACCTTCCGCATTCAATTAGCACGTACTTAGCGTTCTCGGCCTTATCCTCACAGTAGAGACAGTCTGGATCCGTTACGTGCTTATACTTGTATAAGTACTCACGAAAACATTCATCGCCTGATATTATCTGCGTCAAATGATGGTTGACATCACCGTGTTTTCTTGATGTCCATGCTTTTATGTCAGGGATCATCACAAAACTCCATCGTCCGTTGCTGGAAGCTTCCCATTTCGCTTGCCATTCTATATGACTGTCCATGTTGAAGTCTTCGCGTGTTCGTCGGTCCCTATCATTTCGTGTTGCTATACGCAGAACCGATACCTCTTTTGCTGCGATATCGATCGGCATCCTACTCGTAATAACATTTACAGCCTCGTCAGACACCGTGCGAAAAGCACAGCAAATGCGCAACGATGTCAGTCTGTAAGCCGTTTTGATAGGTCTAACATAAGATGGCGTTTCCACCGCTGAGTCCCATATGGGTGTCGCATACATCAATAGTGATGTGCTAACGCTACCGAGAAACTTTCTGATCGGTTGTCTAGGCCGCCAATGTTTGGCATCAGTCTTGCACGAGCAGCCCACCACACATTTGGCTTTGCCACCAGCGTACATCAAGTGGTCTTTAAAGTTGAGTCTGTGGTCTAGACTCCAAGATACTTCAGGTGCGGGCCAGATTTTATGATCTTATGATTTTATGAAGGCGTTGGCGCTTCCATTCCTCAGGAAATATTCCTTCTTTTAGGCACGAAGTGTAGATATTTTCGAATCCATACGGCTTCTTCTTTATCGCTGTTTTTAAGATATTTGGGATGCCGTCTAGACCGGGCGTGCTACTAACGGATAATCTGAGCAACGCGTTACGCGCCTCTTCGGTGGTGACAGCCGAAATTGAAATATCGTCAATTTGCAGCTCACGAGGTAGGGAGAAGTCAACGTGGTGTGGAAAAAGGCCGGACACAATTTCAGCCATTATATCTGGGCACACTGGTGCAACTTTAGAACACCCTTAAGTTTAGTAAGCACAATTTTGTACGCACTTCCCCATGGGTTATTCTGAACTTCATCTATAAGATACTGGAATGATCTGCTCTTACTATTAGCAATTGCTTTCCGCAATTCTTTCCGCTTTTCGCGAAAATCATTTTGGAACTGCTCATAGTGCTCATGATTTCTGCTTCGTGTACATTTCGTCCGGAGTTTGAGGCACTGTTTTCTCAAACGGGCAATGTTTTCAGTCCACCAGAATACTGGGCACCGTCCATTACCGTTGCTTTTACGCGGCATAGATGCATCACAGGTGCTTTTAAGATATCTCGCAATAAATTCTGCTCCTATCTTGGCACCACTCTCCGGTATTGGCATGCATTTAACCATGTAGTCCAGCATCTCCGTGTCCAACTCCTTGATTTTCCACCCATTTTGCTGCGCCTTCCGCTTGACTTGGCGCCTTTCAAACCACTGTGGTGGTTGGGTTTCAAATATAATAGCACGATAATAACTATGTGTATACAAGTCAGACACCGTCCATTGAGAGTGTCTGACTTGTATACGCTCCTCTCGAGAGTGTCCCACTTGCAAAAGTGATATCGATAATTGAACTTGCTTCTTCTTTATTATATGTCTCCGTGGTACCATGGTTGAGCAGTACCAGATCAAGTCTGGCAAATATATATATGTATATGTGTAATACGTATATGTGCGTGTGTATCTGTCTGTCTGTGGACACAATATTTCATAAATTACTTGTCCTATTGACCCCAAATTTGGTACAAAATACAAATATTTGGTAGTACAGGAATCTTAGGCCAATATTTTGTTGTTTTTTGTGATATTTTGTTAAGTATATTCGGGATAGTATTTCTCATAGCTTTCGATAGTTTCGTATCTCAGGCTTACACCGTTCTAGTTTTTTTTTGTATAGAATACCTGAAACAGCTAAATTTCGTAGTGAAGAGCAGCTGGAGTTTCGAAACTTCTTACCCACTACTATTCATACAGCCAGCTTTGTACTATGGTAGCAAAGACCTAAGCCTTACATCATAGACAAAACTAGAAACAATACAAAATGTAACACTACGTATCACAACTGTTTGATATGTATCATCTCGTCAAGATCATCTACCCGTCGAGAAAACCGCATAACGTTCTGCTATCATGTTCATATTTTTTTGTCACAATAACGAACAATAATGTAACGAAATGACCTAAATTCTACACAATACGAGCTCGTGGTGTTTTAATAGATAACTGTTATTTGTTTGACAGATTAAAGTTTATTCTGTCTGTACATACATAAAAAAATATCGCATCAGTTGAGAGTTTCGTACTCGAATCCAAAATACCTTTGATTATCAAAACACCGTGATGTCATAATTCACTTTATTTTATCTCATATGCCAATAGCACCAACTGGAGTACGCGGGATTGTCACATCCGTAGAATAAGGTGAATCAAACTCCGAAATTAATTCAACAGATGTACAAGTTAGAACGGTATAGTTGAAGCAACCGCTCGTTATATTTATGTGAAAATTAAATGTAGTTCAACCAAATTCAAATATTTGTTTCGAAATCCAAAATTCATGATATTCTTTCATGGAAGTAGTTATTGTATGCAAAATTTTATATTTTAAATCAACCTCATTCTGTTGCCAGGACTGTAGTTTTTGTGAAATCGTTTAAAAGTATGTTGTTTTTGTTTATATAATAAACTGCTAACTTCGGAATGAGGTTAACATTACTTTAATTTTATTTCATTATATGTTCACGGTCGCCATAACTCACCTTCGCCGGTTGGTGAAGAAATATTCAGTATGAGCCAGTTTTCTTATTTACACCACTTATCAACACGCTGTATAAACTTATGCTGTGTAAACTATATAATATGGTAGTGAACATCTATTCCAATCGTATTTTGCTTATCATAAAAAAAAAGTATAAAATAAATAAAAAATTTATTTGCAATTTTGCCTGTGTAAACATTCGAACATAAATTTAGATTAAATTATTATTGTGATTCATTTTTAAACTACATAAATTAAACTATATCTTATTTGTGTTTTTATTAAAATACTAGCTGGACCCGGCCACACGTTGCAGTGGCTCAGTCTGGTTAATTATAAAAAAATAAAGAAAACAGAACACACACATTTCTAATATGTTTAATTTCAAAATGCTTGAGGGTATACAATCTTTTTTGTTGCTCCATTGTGCAGATATATAGAGATTCTCTGGTTTGTCGACTCTAGAACACACAACATAAAATTGTACCTAGATCTCAACCACAAACTTCTCATATTTGGCCTTGAGCTTTGTTGATGGTGCTTGCAAATGCCAATCGAATTGGGAATTTTAATGGTTTAAATTTAAATGGCATATCCGTTGGCATCATAGGTATGATAGGAATGAGGACATTTTTACTTTTGAAAGGTCAAGATTGTTGCTTGTATCACCTTGCTCATTAATTTTTTTGCTGCGAGTCGCGTGCCATTGCAAAATTTTGGCTGATTGATATTTCGCAACATGTTAATTGGCACACCGATTTTTAATTGCAATACATGCGGCGGCATCCCTGGCAGATCAAGTGAATTCAAAAAATCTGTTGGATAGTTAACCGCTTCATTTGCTTCCATGGCAGTGTCTACGAAATTGTATGTGACTGCCTCGCTTTGAATATAAGACTGAATTATATACTGTTAAATTCATTGACGTCTTTGTGTTTGGCCGCAACTCGCAAGAATGGTTCGTTTACTCAGTCAATCGTGATTCTTATAATTAGTTTGAATATTGGGAAAACTTTTTCAACCAATTCCTCTTTTGACGACACTAAAATGCAGAAGTTATGGGGCAATAAAATTCGTCCTGAGGTTAGATCGACCTTTGCCTTTCCGTCAGCAATTGATGTGAGAATTCAGAATATCTCAGCTGATTTATCGTTTTGAAGCAGGACACGCATATTTGTAGTTAATTTCAACCTTTTTACGCCTTAAAGTCGAGTATTTCAGGCAAGCATTTATTTCATCTGCTGGTGTTGATCGAAGAAATACCGGTAATGTTCGTCTGAAATCTCCTGCAAGCAATATTAATGCATTCCCAAATGGTCTGGTATTTTCACGCAAATCTTGCAATGATCAAGAGTTTCCAGCGATTTTTTTGTGCGCCATGTGCATTCCTCCCAAATAATAAATTTACATTTCTTCAATATTTTTCCAATTCCGGATCCTTTGGAAATGTTGTATGTGGGAGTTTCAATAAATTGCATGTTCAATGACAATTTCAAAGCGGAATGATTAGTTCTTCCACCTGGTAGCAATGTCGCAGCTATGCCATACGACGCAAGAGCTAAATCTATATCATTTTGTGATCGAATTGCTGCTAGAATTAGTCTGATTAGGAACGTTTTACCAGTTTCTCCTGGCGCATCCAGTAAAAAGATTCCTCCAACCCCGTTATTAACATTTTGCATTAGTTGATCGTAAATGGCTTTTTGTTCAAACGTTAGCTTTTTAATATTTGAATAGTACTACTCTACTTCGAAGAAAGATGCAGCAGCAGATCGATTTGGTGATGCCATTCCCAATTGATTGAGAACTTTGTTCGCGATATCTAAGCACAAATCTTCAATCATTATTATCGCTTCGTTATAAATTTCTGTTGTGAAATCTATGTTTTTATTGGCATTTCCGTGGATATACGACGTAAAATATCTTCAGTCATGTGTGATTTATATTTTTACCATAACTCTGTTGGAAATGAAGGCAGTTATGAATACAAACAAAGCACGAACTTGATTTTGATGTGACGTGTTGCACGCGTCATTAATGCATCCACCATATTGACAGTCGTTCTCCAATAAATTCAAAGCTTGGCATGCACTGTGGAAAGTGTTATGTGTAACGCCGTTGACAACTCTCAATTACATGCTACATGCGAAGAAAGAAGCAATCATCTTGATTGGGATGCAGAGTGTACAGTATGCCTATCGTAGTTTCTTTGAATATACCAGGATGTTCTTCGACTCGCTCTCCTCGTTTGATATAAATAAAGGTGCAATCACAATTAATTATTTTGCTGATCCATGTTTATTGGGAGAGATATGTAGCAAAAAATCTATGTTGTTGAGTGTAAAATATTGTATCACAGATTGCTTAAAGGTGGACATTTTTAAAGAAAATTTGAGGACAGGGGATATTCTTGCTCCAAAGGAGGACAGTCCTAACGAAAGGAAAACACGTCGAAACCCTATTGGTTAATAAATTGGATAAAATAATTTATGGGCTGATCACTATACAAAACTAATTGATTAAATTAAGCCTGAAGTGAAACTCGACCATAAAATTGAGTGAATTGAGAATAAAACAGGTGAGCTGCAACATTGTGTCGAAATTTCAAAGAAACCGGTCCAGTACTTTAGGAGATTAACTATTTTGAACAAACGAACATTTAGATATTTATTTATAAAGGGAATAATTTTCACTTCGTTTATAGTTGAGGCATTGAATCTTTTCACATGTCTTCTAGCAGGCGTTTTGTCAACCTGAATTATTAAAACTTATATGTATCCCATACATCATGTCAACTGCTGTTTTAAACAAATGCACTAATTCATTTTTTTCGTGAAATCTGATTTACAAAATAGTTATCTCCCAAAATACCATTCGGTGTGGAATTTTTTGGTATAATATATAATTGTACCAATTTCCATGCAATGGGCAACAATGAAATAGAACGTTTTTATGACAGTAACAGGTCGTTCAATAAGAAGAGAACAACATTTTGACAAAACTCGATTTTTTTATTCAACATAGTTGCCTTCGAGGGCGATACAACGAGTATAGCGATTTTCCAACTTTTCTATACCACTTTTATAGTACGATTTCTCTTTCTCGTCAAAATAGGCCTCAGTTTCAGCGATTACTTCATCATTGGACTTAAATTTCTTTCCAGCAAGCATTCTCTTGAGATCTGAAAACAGGAAAAAGTCGCTGGGGGCTAAATCTGGAGAATATGGTATAGGTGGGTAAGCAATTCAAAGCCCAATTCATTAAATTTTGCCATCGTTTTCATCGATCTGTGGCACGGTGCATTATCTTGGTGAAACAACACTTTTTTCTTTTGCAAATGTGGCCGTTTCTTTGCGATTTCAGCCTTCAATCGATCCAAAAGTTCACAGTAATACTCGTTGTTGATGGTGGTTCCTTTTTGGAGATTGTCGATGAATATTATTCCGTTCGTATCCCAAAATACAGACGCCATCACCTTACCGGCCGACTGTTGCGTCTTTGCTCGCTTTGGATTCGGTTCGTCGACTGCTGTCCACTCAGCTGACTGTCTTTTGGATTCTGGTGTGTAATTGTGAAGCCATGTCTCATCCATTGTCACATATCTACGATAGAATTCCCTTTTATTGCGGTTTAACAGTGCCAAAGACTCCTCCGAAGCATCGATTCGTTGTTGTTTTTGGTCGACTGTGAGCTCACGTGGCACCCGATTTGCACATAGCTTTCGCATACCCAAATGTTCATGTAAAATGGTAAAAACACTACCATCTGCTACCTTTACAATGTCAGCTATTTCGTGCACCTTCAATTTGCGATCGTTCATAACCAATTTGTGGATTTTTTTTATGTTTTCTGGAATAACAGCCTCATTTGGGCGTCCACTGCGCTCTGCATCTTTTGTGCTGGTACGACCACATTTAAATTCAGCCATCCACTTCTCTACCATTTGTCTCGATGGAGCAGAGTTTGGATAATGTTTATCAAGCCATTGTTTGGTTTCCACTGTATTTTTTTCATCAAAAAGCAATGCTTTATTAAAATTCGAAATTCACTTTTTTCCATTTTTTTTTCAAAAACAAAAGTTGCTTCACACAAAATGCTATAACTCACGAATAAATAGTCAGATTGCTGTCAAATTTATACACGTATCGTTTGAAGGTTAGTACTAAATAAAAATCATATGGAAAAAATTCTAGTAAGTCCATTTAAAGTCAAAGTGTTGTTAAACAAAGTCATTAACAACCAACACACTGGTGATACAATTAACCGGTAGTCAACCAATCTTTTTGATAAATTGGATAAAACAATATATGAATGAATAACTAATCGATCCACTCCCAGGTGAGGGGCACTTGTGCTTGTTGACAGCCTACATGCCTATATGGAACACATATGGCTAGAAAAAAAAGAACTACATAAAAATCTTCCTGTATTTGAATGCAACATTGTTTCCAAATTTGAAATGAATCGATCCAGTACTTTCCGAGATTACCTATTTTGAACAAACGAACATTTACATTTTTATTTATTTAGATCTGGAAGTTTAATTTTTAATGGCGACGAGACAGTGACACGACACATTAGAATATAATGCAATTCTTGCTACATTATAACCGAGGATTACATTGTATTATAACAATAAATTTGATTAATTTTAGCTCAATTAAATGTGCATTCTGTTCTAGAGGCCTAAATTTTAGACATTTTTTATAGTAAGATATCGCTATGGTTCGCCCCTTGGATAAAAAACAATCGCCACAAAATGGCGACGATTTGAAAAAAGAATTTACCCTTGTTTTTTCATTTTTGACCTTAATTAATTTTCAAAAAAATCAAAATTCAAGGGCAATATCTCAGGAACCGCACTATAGAGTGATATACAAAGATCATTTCCACCAAATATCATATTAATCGTTCGAATAGAACTTGAGATATCATGTCGAGCATCTCGAAAAAAGCAGTTTCGAGAAAAATACGTTTAAAAATAATAATAAACCTGAACTGAACGCTAAACATGAAATAATTTTACAACAAAATACGTTAGAATGACCTACGGTTTATAGATTTCCAAGTATATATGAAGAATGAAAGAATTTCCCAAGGGGACTCGTGCTCAGGTGATCGGGCAACGTCACCGGACTATCAAAATTTGCATTCTTTTGGATGCAGATCAATAAAAAAAAATAAGCTGGAGTCGGTGTTCGGTACAGTCGAAAAGAATTCACTATATGTGTCATTGTGACACATACTGTAATTCCTATCCTACACAACTAGGGATTGCAATCCTGGGATCAAAACCCGGGATCCCGAGATTCGTGAAGCAATAAATTTCGGGATTGCCATGCCTATACACAACACATTTATTAAAAAAAAATAAAAAAAATAATGATAATCACAACTAAGTGATCACCAATTCACATGATTTTCAACTATTATTCTTAACCTTGACAAATAAGCGACAATATGACGCCTGTTACTGTTATCTATCGTATAGATATTTGAATTGTTTGTAATTTCAAATTCATTTTTAATGTTTATAAAAAATGTATATGACAACCAAAAACTTATACGAATTAAGTAAATAGTTTGAGTGATGATGATAAATTAACTGCCATATATGTATGTATCTTATATATAGACAATATTATGGGATCTCGGGGAGATTTGTGAGAATGTGAGATAAACCAACTGTTAGAATGATCTGAATTTTTGCAATTCAATTCATTATCTCTTTTTAAAAATTTATTAGAAAACTGTCTGTGTTTCGTGTTGTGATTCAACTGACACTCATCAGAGAGTAGATCAAGAAATTTCTAAGGGAGTAGAGTAGGGTCAAGAGAGTAAGGTCAAGAGAGAGTAAGGTCAAGAAACAATTCCCAAACAACTATTTTTGTACCGAACATTTTTGGTTTGCACCGAACAGATGTTTGTTTTAAACTTCAAACACTGATTACCGAATGTGATAGAAACTTGCTATTTACAGTTTGTACAAGTCCCACAGTAAATTTATGGTTTTTACTGTACTAACTTTTCTAAAATTAAAAATAAGAAAAAATTATTGCAACAAGTAGCCATAAATTGAAGTATGTGTTTGATATAAGCTCTGTATTTTTAGAACTGGCAGTGTTTTCAGCCTACGCATTAGCTGTTGCTAATAAAATATGCTCGTATAGGCGAGTAGTCTTAAATTCTGTTAAATCAGTCCACTAGATTGTACAAGCATTAAAAATAATGTATTGTAACCATGAATATAATCCCATGCTGTTTCCAACTACATCCAAGATGAGGAAGCGATACCAGTCGCTTCATTCCTAGAATTTTGAATTTTGATCACGATAATTATCAAATTTAGGTTATGTTAATTTGTCTTATATGCTATAACAAAACTAAAAAAAATTACACCATATCGAATGAATCTCAGACAGAAACTTGACACATTGAAGGCTGAGGCTTAAGTTCCTCAAAATTTTTACCGTTGTAAAAGTATTTTTTGGCAAACAAAAAAGAAAATTTAACCTTAATAGAATGATATTCATATATGTATGTATAACTAAAATCGAAAATTAGCATAAAAATTAAAAAAAATTGCCAACAAATTGTAATTAAGATTAACATATATTACATTTAAACATTGTCTCTTAGTCTACAATTTACAAAATTAAAATTTTGCCAAAAATTTGCTTAAACTAATTGATACAATCGCAAAAAAAATTGTTTTGTTTTATCTATTTTGATTTCAAAATTACTAAAACACGTTGTATTGAAGTTCACCTAAACTTATATCATAAAAACAACTATTTTTATGTTTTTTGCTAAATTAATTTAGCATGTTTTTCTATTAAAGAATCATGGGTCATCGACCGGACCGTTATACTATTTGAGAGGCGAATTTTCGGCGAATATACATTAAGCTTATATACATCAAATACTTCGAAGATGGAACTGTACCTGTAATAAACACCTTAAAAAATTAAAAAAGAAACTTTTTAACCAGAAGTGTGTACGTAGAAATATTGAAAACAGTACTAAAACCTTATATACTAAGAACTTGATCCATTTTCAAATTAACCCGGAACATATGTGTTTTTATCACCCACCAACACAAAAATGATTTGAGCTAGGTAAAGTTATAAAACAGGTAATGTTAAATAACTATTCTACCGACAAATTTTAAGATAGTCATAAATACGCAAAAATTAAATCAGGGCCGAATATATTCAAATAAGGTTAACCCTAAGAGGGTTTTCTAAATCAGGTCTGGAGCAGACCCACATCAGATTGATTTAATAGGGCTTGCGTTTTCTGGAATGAACAAATCATGACTGCATTCATTCTTTCCCCAACTAATTTCTGCTCGGGCAACATTATATTTATAGCTCTCTAGTTTAATTTCAGTTTTATTAACATTATTTATTATACATGGCGTTGAACTCGGCGTGGTGACCCCTACGTGACGTGGTCACACTGACAAGCTTACATCAAATGATTCGAACACTGCAGTTGGAACTGTGTTACAAAAGTACAATAATAGATGTTATGCGTCACCCACATTTTTTCCATGAAATTCACTCCTACTGAAGTAGAATACTCCAAGTTTATTTGAGATGAGAGTGCTATTCCTTAACAGAGAAATCTTGACATCATGGAGTCTTAAGAGGTTGTACGCAGAGGTTATATTTATCTATCCACTAATAGAATCCTTTTGGTTTTTTTTTATTTTAAATAATCTAAACCGAAGATATCGTGCCACCGCCTGACACATTTTTTTGGACGACCTCCACAAGATCGTCTACAGGAGCACTGTAGCTCAATGCCCGTCAGCAGGGCATGTGACTTTTAATCTCAGGGTTGTGGGTCCGAACCTCATGTTGGGCGCTCAACGTTATTATCTTAATAAAGTTCTAAAAAGTAGATGTGAGGAGTTGTTCTGAAGTGAAGTCTAGTCGTCGGTAGACTTTGATCTTTTCCAATATTTTCATTATAGGGTACTACCATGAGATTTGCTCCGCATATTTTTTGTTAGAGTATCGATTATCATGAAATAATTTCACAAATTCACAGGAATGCAATTGGATTGTTAGGAACTGAGGTATGTACTTTCAGTACTACCATTCCATCCATATGTTATTTCCGACTCTGAGTCTTATATCAGTGGATTTTGTCTTGGACACAAAAAATAACAAAGCAGATATATTTGTGAAACTCGTTGTTTTTTACCGTATCTATCATTCGGTACTGCCCTGTACAAGTACCCAAGCCAAAAAATACAACTGGCGCCCACTTTTTTTCAAAACGAAAATTCGAAATCAAGCTTACAATAACGATATACCGGTGTACGATAATAATATGGTTAAATATCAGTTCCGAATTAAAAGGTGATGTCATACTGGCAGATCGCAGAGAGACTTCTTTGTCCGAACTGCGTACAAATGGAATAGTTTGCCGGAACACTTAGTCTCAGGTGGCTTCAACCCACAGATGCTTAAAAAAAGCGTTAATCTACACCTCAGAACGCCAGTTGTTGTGGGACCCAGGTCTAGACCTAGGTCTTAAAAGGTATTTATGTGTTGTTGTGACACATATTCTAAACCCTATTACACAACACATTTTAAATTAAAACACTCCATACGGATTTTTTTTTCAAAAACCCTAACCGAATCACATCCATTAATCCTTTCACACCCACTGCACTGAAACTTTATTATTTGACCATCAGAAAGTTTTGGAATTTGAAATTGGTTTATTTAATGATTTTACAACAATTATAAATTTGAAATTTTCTTGGTTTTGATATCAAAAAGGTGAATTAAAGCTAATAGTGACAGGTAACAGTTGTCCGTTCGACAAGTCAAGTTGTTAAGTTCGACACGCATGCCACGTATTCCTACAATGTTTAATTCCAATGGTCAATCTGTATATTAAAAAAAATCTGATTGTCAAGAGGAAATGATTTTTAATTCATTAATTTGAGGACACGTTTTAACATAAATTAATTCATTTACATTAAAACGTATGCCAATTTTTTTTTATTTTCAAGAAAAAGAAATATAAACAAACTAATTGTAGATAATTGTATATACCATATATCTAAATTTTATAGTAATTATCTTAATTTTAAAGTAAAAAGCGGTGTATGATGTGAGGGAGGTAAATTAATTTAAATAGATTTAGTTATATTATAAATTTAAGGTAATTGACATTGAACTTTTTTTTTGAAAATAAAAGAAAGTTTTGATTATAAATACAGGCAAAAAGGAGGTTAAAAAACATTAATTAACAAATAAAAAGGAGGTTTATGTTAAGTAATCGTACACAAATGTAAAGATGGAAATAATCAAGCTTTATTCCAAATAATACACATAACCATAAAAATAAACAACCAAACTTATAGGGTTTTCATCTCTAGCAACAGGCAAGGTTGGCAAATATCATGATATTTATATAAATATCAAAATATCATGTTCTGATATTTATTTTTGAATAATTGTAATTGTTTATCTTAAATATTATTCAATATATGGCCCCTTCCACATTGGAACGTATGGCCCTTTCCACGGTCCATTGCTGGCGACAAGCAACGGTAGAGTTCTGGCAACTATAACTAGACCATAAACATCGTGTAACTTTATGATAACTTCGAACAATAAATTACTGCCATGCAATGGCCCATACAAGGTTATACAACTGGTCCAGTAATGGTCAATTACTGCCGACCAGTAATTCAACAATGGCCGGGTACTGGCAACCATGACTCGATCATTAACATAATTTTACTTGTTGATAACTTCGGATAATAAATGACTGCCATTTATTTGCCAGAGAGAGAGAGAGCAATGACCCATACAAGGTTGTACAACTGGTCCAGTAACAGACCAATAATGATGACCAGTATTGCAGCAATGACCGAAAACTGTCAACCATGACTGGGTCATAAAAAAAATAAATATATATCATATATGTAAATTTAAATAATTTAAATACAAAATATTTAAAATAAAGTAAAAGTGTTCAGAGAAAAAAAATTTAAAACTTCTTATACCAGTTTTATCATTACTCTCTTTCAGCAGAGATGCGATAATTAAAATATAGGTGAAATTTTTCAAATTATGTACATATTTCTAAAATGAATGACACTCTAGTGTATTTTAACCAAATGACAAAGATCGGCCAATTTATGGTCCAGAACTGGCTCAATAACAATATCCAATTGATGTTAACCATTAACGTGCCATTACTTAACCATTTAAAGTAAACTGAACCGGTTATTTTCTATAAACCGTAGATCGGGTGATTCATGGTTCCAGCAATGGCCCAATAACAATGGCCATGTATTGCTTACCATTCATGGGCTAGTGCTTAACCATTCAAAGGTAACTAAATACTGGCTATTTTCTGTTCCATAGATCAGTCGATGAATGGTTTTAGTACAGGCCCAATAACATAAAGTCAAGTCCTGTTAACTATTAATGTCTTGGTCATATTTCAAATTCTGGAATACCCTGCTTGGGTAGTCATTCCATTCCACCACACCATTGGTGGTGTATTTCTGAACTAAGAATAAAATACATATTTTGAAAAAGGTGTAGATTCAGTTAAAAGCGCCATTACAAATGCAGTGAAGACTGAAATAGTTATATTTAAATAAGGAAATATATGCTTCTTCTCTTTGGTGGTTGTTGTACGGTTTACTTACCTAAAAATCGATGGTTAAGCATAAATTAGCTAGGTGATAACTGATGAGGTGCATTTACAGCCATGTCTCTTCTTCGATAAAGTTTCTTAACGTCTAAAGGTTGCTCTAGTTTAAGATCGACTTCCAGTTTTCCAAGCAGGGTTTGCCGGACTCTGAAATACGGCCAAGCACTTGCCCATTAATGGTAAACAGTACTTCGCTATTGTTATTGGGCCAGTACTAGAACCATTCTTCGGCAGATCTATGATTTACAGAATAGACCCAGTATACCAGTTACCTTTAAATGGCCAAGCACTGGCCAAATAATGGTAAACAATGCCTGGCTATTGTTATTGGGCCATTACTGGAACCATAAATCGGCCGATATTCGGTTTATAGAAAATAACCAGTACACTTTAGTTTAAATGGCCAAGCAATGGCTCGTTAATGACTAACATTAATTGGCTATTGGCCGATCTATGTCAGTTGGTTAAAATTCACTAGACTAAAATCCATTTTAGAAATACATATTTGAAAAATTTTCATCCATAGTTTACTATTTGTTTCTCAACTGAAAGAGTATGATCATATTGAGAAGGTTGGTATAAGTTTTATATTGTTTTTCATTAGACATTTTTATTTTATTTTAAATTATGAAATCAATTTGTATTTAATTTATTTAAATTTGCCTATGATAATATTTTATGATTTTTAATTGTCCAGTCACGGCGGCCAGTACTCGGTCATTGTTGCAATACTGGTCATCATTATTGGTATGTTACTGGGCCAACTATTCAACTTTGTATGAGCCATTGCTGTTTTTTTTCTGACCTATGAATGGCAGCCATTTACTGTCCGAAGTTATCATCCAGTAAAATTATGTTAATGGCCAAGTCATGGTTACGTTTTGCAAGCAGTGGTGAGACAGTTTTTCCAACTTTAAGGTAGTAATAATTAATTATTTATTTTTTTATAAATATGATATATATCAGGAAATAAATATCGGATATATATCGAATATATATCATGCCAACCTTGGCAACAGGTAATCTGAGCACTTCAATCGTTCAATCGCCTCACCTTAGATTTAAATTATTTCTATAACAATGAAATTCGTTTGTGAATTTCTTAAATCGTAAAAATAGAAATATATATGCATTAGTAATAAAATAATCATTTATAAATATAAACGGTTTATTTAATTACCTCTTAATTTTACAACATTTTTGAAATTCAACTTTAAATATAAGTTAAAATAACTAAAGTTCAATTTAATTCTAATTTTATCAAAGAATTTGTAAAAATAGAAGTTCGCTTCAAAATTATGCGTTTAATTGCATTTTACATATTAGCAAGTTTATGTCTGATCTGATTAGCATTCAAGAACAATTTTGTATTTTTTATAGTTTATTCAAGAGTCAAATGATTGAACGTATGAGAGAAAGAATAAGTGTAATTGTTTAATGAAAACGTAAAAAAATAATTAATTTTCACATGAGTTTTACACTTTACCAGTTTACCACATAAACTGATTCTAATTGATTATATATTTTTGCACTTCGGACAATGACATTCATTTCATTGTTATCTTATGTGTTTTTTTTTAAATTTAAAAAAGAGTAGCCATAACCAACACAGGTGTTCACAAACAGAATTTTTAGAAAATGGAGTTGTTGTACTGACCTAATAAATAACAAAAGCCAAGTATACAATCATTAATGGGTCAGTGCTTGGTCATATTTTACAGTCTGACAAGTGACACCCTGCTTTTGGGTTGTCATATAAATCTTTTATAAGAATCTAACTCATGATCAATAGATCAAACTTTAAAACCAGTAACGAACCGGAAACCTAGAAATCTGTAGCTCATCAATATTATTTGTCCCTTGTTAGTTTTTGTGCTTTTGTTTTAAAATTGAATTATACATTTGTAAAACCGAATAAAACACTAAACTTCGATAATTGATCGCAACAGTTGTTTAATTTGTTTTACTGTAAGTAATTTCTGTTTATTTCGTAACTTTTTTGGCAGTTCTGTAGAGATCAAAGATATAATGATTACATACTTCTTAAATAACTTCATATATCAACGAAATGCAACAAAGTGAAATTTTTTGCGAAATTCGTTTGTATGTTGTCACTAAAATATTTAAGCATGTTTGTGTAGACACAAACATATATGCAGTAGAATTTGGTTGGAGATTTACATAAGCTTACAAAATAAATTACATTTAATTTTAATATATAAATTCTGAATCAAAGCCAATATTATCTTTAGTTTCACTGGTACTATGATTTTCTTTCAATAGTTTATCTTTTAAAATTTAAATAAAAAGAGTACAACTGACTACATTAATAATTCTTAACGTAGATAAGAAATTTTTAACTAACTGACGATTTACACATAAAAATATGTTACTATATATGCAACATTGTGTCAACATTTCAAGTCAACCGACCGACAACTTGCTACGTGGGCTACAACAATATTTAGACGATTCAATAATATTTAATTACGGAACGAAAATATCGGAGTCTCTATCAGGCGTTCCGAGTTCAGAAATCTCTTATATGAGAAACGAGAGGTTTCTTTATAGATAATCAGCAATATTCCAAAATCAAAAATAAAATACATACAATATCACTGTACCGTAATGGCATTATAGGAAAAAATTAGTTATACTAAAATTGTAAAATACATATATAAAAAAACGACTCACAATAATATTTCAAACTATCATTTTAGTCCTGTTATTTGTTGATAATTGTGGCTAATCAAACTGTACCATATTAATCTGCTAATCCAGTAATAACAAAAAATGAATACGGACAAAATTCAATGCTGCATAATATGCAGCATTTAATGCAGATCATAAATGTATAGTAATCAATGGTAATTGTAGCAACAATTTGTTTCCAACAGCAAAAATCATCAAAATTACAACTTGGCCATAACAAAAATTTATAACAGTTTCTTTTATTTTCTTTAGTATAATCAATGAATTAGGCATTTTATAATAAAAATATGAACATAAGAACTGAATCTAAAAAATTATGGTGCAAATTATGACATTTTTGGCAATCCGTACAATTTTCAACCGATCTAGTTTCGATCCAATAAGAAAATTTTAAAATTTAAAAAAATTTATCATTCTTATTTCTCATCAGGGCTAGCCGACTAGATAAACTACCAAAAAATGTCAACGCTTATAAAACCAAAAATTAGTCTACATTTTTAGCGAAGTATAAGAAAACAAAAAATTTACAAAAACATATATTTAATAGATTCAGGTTTAGTCAATTAGTTTCTCTAGTGATCGCTGTTGTTGTTATACTCTAGCTATGCTAGTATTGAATAACAAGCTTGTATCGGCGAGAAGAAGATGACTAGTCTTCACCTGTGTCTAGTCTAGTAAATTAGTTGTGATATAGAAATTCGCTAGAAATGTAGACTAATTTTTGGTTTATAAAATTTTCTTATTGGTTCGAAACTAGATCGGTCGAAAATTGTATGGATTGCAAAAAATTTCATAATTTGCATCATAATTTTTTAGATTCAGTTCTTATATTCATGATGGGAGATTTTCCATCGGAGTGATGTTATATCACAACTAATTTACTGAATTAATAAAAATATGTTTTTTTTTGTACTTAAGTTAAACTATTTACAATCTTTAGCTATTGTCTTTTATTTTATAAAACTATATATCTGCAACGATCAAAGTTTATGTATCAACGCTCGATAAACAAACTAATCGTCACTCAGTGAATGGCTATCACCAGTGAAGAGAGGTAACCAATTTGAGTTGAAACGACTCAAATTGTTTCTTCGTTCCTCTTGGTATCCCCCTATTTGCAATGTGTAAAGGAGAACTAGCTTCATTGGAAAACCAATGAAGTCGTTATAGCAGGCCGCGTGCGTTCGATATTGAACCCTAAACTAGCTCTAGTCTGCGGGAACGAGAGAGTATACCTGCCGTCAGTACAAATTGCGGAATTGTACGCGTATATTGTTTATCATTCGGATCGGAAATTAAAAGAAAAGGTGATAAAAAGCAGACCCTGGTGGTCCTACAGGTCGAAGAAGCCACGACCGTCATGTTCACCCCCATAATTACTGTCACATTCACCCACTCATGCACACACACACATACACTCACGATTACACACTCATACACCCATACATCCATCCAGGCTCATTCACACACTCACCCAGCCCTATACCTATAGATAGTTATAAAGGTACTAACCCCATGTCAGTGGTAGATCCCACGCTCTTGGTTCCGTTGAATCAGCCGATCATCTCTCTCTCCGAGCAATTATGTGAGGAGCATCAAAACGCTGGATCGGCTGGATCAT
>OY856188.1:285961222-286003090 GCA_963693315.1 Diogma glabrata
TTATATTATTAAAATGCTGCTTAAATAAGGTAATAGAGATATTATATTATATGGAACTAAAACAATGAAAAGGATCAACCGTTTTTTAGCATCTGTAAGTGCTAGATTGAGACAGGCGTAGCTTAGAATAGTTGTAACGCTTGAGAACGTTATGTTGCATAAATAGTGGTTCTTAAAGGGAAAGCATCTGAAATGTTACAGTTAGCTCCCGGAAATGATTGGTAAAAGCTACGTAGAGGTGATAAGTGTATTAGAGAATATATACCGACCATAAAAGGTCTGCAAACTGAATACAGAAATCGTTTTCAACGTCATTCCTTCTAGAGTGCTCATCAGTAGTGAAGTGTCTTGTTTATCAACCGAACTCAAAACTCTTAAATTCTTCAAGAGCAGGCGAAAATTGAACCATTAACAATGCATTGTGAGAATGTGCATAGCATATCTATGCCATCGATTTGACTCAAGTGATGCAGAAATCTTCATTAGAAGTAAAACTTTGGTACATAGAGATGAATGTGATATAAAAAGATTTGTACTGGACTATGAAAGTCACATTGTATGGGGGAGCATAAAAAACGGTGAATTGGAAAGGTCGTTGTTTTCTGGTAGCGCCTCTGTGTGCAGCAACACAACTAGGTATTTTGCATTGGACACTGCATACTGTATTGGATGATATCAAGTCATGGATCTTCTTTTCGTACATAAACAAGCATAAATAATCACGTAACAAACACAAACAAGGCCTACTGTGAGGAAAAAAACGGTAACGCAAAGCATGTATAAGATTAAACGCGGAAGAATTCAAACAAAACGTAACGGTATTGAGCAGCATAAAAGACAACCAACTGCTTCGCACCATCTAATGTACTTTATCCTGGGATCAAAAGACAACTAGGACGTGGCGAATGCGATCATTAAAAGTATGAAGCAACGACTATCCCAAAACGGTACAAAGAGTATCATATGCTCATCACTGCATAGCAACTCAACACTATATACACTATTTTTTTTGGATAGAAGGAGTAATCTACTTTCGATCTTACATGTGAAGTGTAAACTGACATGTAAGAGTATCTAATTTTTACAGACTCAACCCTCATATTTGAACAGAATCAATCACGGAACTATCTTCCGGCGTGAATAGTATACGATTTCTTATTAAGGTACTCGACCTATGCCGATGCAGCGGTAACATTTTTGATATTGTCACCCTGCCAGGATTCTTTTTTCCATCTCCGATGGTCCATCGACGTTTAGGATTAGCATATAGATAGACTAGTACATTCTCCAGGCCCGTTTTTTTCTAAATTAGTGGTCTGTTCCTTGAAACTGTTTCTGCTGTCTAGTTTCAAGGGATTGTATATCGCCATTCAATTCTATTGTTGGTCTAATAAAATTTCGACTATCCGTCACTAACATAGTTTCCGTTTTGTGGATTACTATTTCCAGCCCCTTCTGGTTCAGTCATCTTTTAACTCTCTTCAGACACTCCTTAACGTGAATCTGCAGTATGTCCAGATGAGCATACAGCAATAACATCCTCAGCAAAACCTATTCGCTTTGTTTATTCCGGTAAACTCATGTTAAACATGCCATATTTCATAGAAAACCCAGTTTGGAACGAGACGAGACGTCACATGACAACCGTTCCTCTATTTTAAAATCTTTGCTCTCGAAATCCACGAATCGATCACTAAGGTAGTCTTCGAACATGTTAACGGGATACTCCATAAAGTTAAAGCTATTTTCACGTATTGAGATCAACTAATGGTGAATCCCTTTCGTTTACCTATTCCATGATTTGTTGCTTTAACAGTTTCTAGTTCCTCTTGTATGACGTGGATACTTGATCATTCTTTCAGGTAAGCAAGCTGTTTCCCATAGAGGCCTCCTTGTTCCTAAAGATGGTCCTAGTCTTCGGAGCTTAGAACTTCCAAAACTTTTCTCATGGTGTCTATGGATGATGTTTGATTGCCATTTCCTTAGTTATGCCAGTTTTTACTGTTGGCACATATTCACAAAAGCGGTATATATTGCCTCTTGCCCAGATTTGTCTTTACGATCCTGTAAGCAGCTCTCCACGTGTCGATTTTCTACATCTCAAATGTTTCTCCCAGCAGCACTTCTTGCTCTGTTTTATTAACTTCGGCAGATGTTTCTTTGCACTTTTATGTGAGTCTTTAAATTCTTCGTTCTTCTGCGATCTAGACCCCCTCCCTCTGATTGCGTTACATAGTTCTCGGTGTTATGTAATGCTTACCTATGTAAGGTTGTAGTGTAAAGTTGTTTGGTGCCATAAATGTGTATACAATATCCTCTTTCATGAGTCCTAGATTCCTCCTAATCAGGTGACTTGCTGTCAAAGTCGCTAGTAATTATAAGCTCCTTCTGTGATGTCCGTATGCTAACTTCCAGAGTCTTTATGCCTTTCTTTAAATTTGCAAATTCACCGTTGAGTAAATAGTACCAACTGAAGATTTTAAAGCGTCTCGATTGTACCTACATAAACCCGTGACATGAAGAATCATCTTTCACTATCACTAGTTCCGAGTTGCATATAGTAATGTCGGCTCTTCTAGATTGATCCTGGTACCATACTTTTCAAAATGCCCACCTTCCTTTCCTTTGTTACGACCGTGAGGAGATTTCAGGCTGTTCTGGATTTAACGGTTTTAGTATATTTTTACATTTGTGAGTTCGGCCTGGAAAAGTGAACGTCTACTTTCTTGAGTCTTGTCGCTTTTTTCTTCTCTAGCCGCATGTATTACGCATTTAGGTGCACCCTTGCACGTTTTAGCTTAGTGACCTCAGTATTACACTTTCAACATACACCCTTTCTTTTAACACCAGTGTAGATATTTACTCTATGGCCGTAGTTGGGGCATTTAATCTATCGAATGTCTTCCACAATCTCCTTAACTCTTCATTGCACGCATTTGGAACTTACTCGGCATTCAAGCTTACTCCTTGCATGTTGGCAAAACCTTTAAACCAGTCTACAGGTTATGTTATCAGGATTTACTTTCAGAGCTTCTCCTAGACACCACTTCAATGTTCTCCGATTCGTTAATGTCTTTTATTTTGATAGTAACTACCTTAGTTTTAGCTTTGTTCTTGATTGATTCTGTCAAAGCAATTGTTGAATCTTAAGAACCAGCCGTAAGAACAACCAGTAGTTCCTCGTTTTGGTGCGTTGAATTTGTTTGTTTGTGTCTCCTCTTTTTTCCTGTTACCGGTAAAGGGGAGCTATTACCATCTTCTGCTATCCATTTATGACTCTTTATTCTCCTGTTCCGAACTGTGTTCCAATGGTCACTGTTGCTCGCAGGCAATGAGTGAGCTGTACCACTATCTTAATTGGTATTCAGCGTTTTTTTCGTTGGTGAAAAAATTCACTATACGCTATATATTATACACTACACTATACACTCTACTCTACAATATTCACTATACACTATACACTATGCACTATTATACGCTATACTATACACTGCACTACACAATACATCACACTATACACCACACTATACGCCACTATACTACACACTATACACTACATATACTATAAATTATGCACAACAACAGTGTTGCAGGCAAAAAGTTTTTCAATACAAAAATGTTTCCAGAAACATATCTAGTTTCCAGAAGTGATGTTTTTCAGACTTTTTTCAAACATGGTATAACTTACTTTAATTATTTTATTCTATCTCAAATATACACAGAACCAAGTTTTGTGGTGTCTCATAATTTCAACCTTCGTATTGAAATAAAATGTCCTTTATAGTAAGTTCCTATAAATAGTTTCAAGTGTTCGTTTACAACTTCTCATTTCATTTCAAAAGTTGAAGACTAAAATACAGATCTAGGCTAAATCATAATTACATAAAGGACAAATTGAGCAAACAATTTTTATGGTTATATAGTTTTTAATGATCCATCGTTTGTCTGATGGTCTAAAAAACACAGTATGCTAAATCTCCCAAACAATCTACCTTGTTTTAGTCCCAATATGTAAGTACGTGTTAAGATCCATGCATTTTAAAAAAAAATGTATTTTTCGGGTTTCTCTTCTTAAGTTTGTTAGAACTTGTGTTTTTTGACATTGACCTTGGCTTTGGTTTTTTTATTCAACTCTTTTATTTTTATATATATTATTTTGTTGTTATTTCTTTTTATAAAAATAATAAATAAAAGATTATGGTTTAAACAAATTGTATTTTACTGCGTTCAAAAGCAGAATTTTATAACACCTGATATACGTAATCAAGTGACGAAGCTCAAATTCATTATGTTTTTCAAATGATTTATAGCAACTATTAACATTTATTTGTATGCTTTTTAGCTTTAGTTACGGGAATCAAATTGATTTTTACTTTTTTAAAGAAACACTTTGCTAAGTCATGGCATAAGTCTAAAATCTAAAATCCAATCTCCAAACGGAATTGGTTTACAATTTACAATTTTTTATATGATTTGCAGAATTTTTCGAACCATTGTTTGTCTGATCCTGAACAGAACTTGTTAGCACTGAAACAGTCAAACACTCTGGAACTAAGTGAGGGACTGTAGCGTCGTCTTGAAAAAATAGTTTACGTATAGGATAATTGTCTTCTCCAACCCTATATCCATATACTATCCTAGCAATGGAGTATGTCTTCTATCTCAGCTATGGAGTATTCCTTGATGATGGTACGTTTTTGCTTGTTGTAAGAATCAAGCATTTATATAACTGTATGTGTGGGTTTTAATCATTGAGAAAGACAGTACATCACATGATCAAGGATTATGTCACTAGTTAGATTATTGGCAATCCATTTTATTTTTGTTCCTCCAGATTTTAAAACAAATATGCGTTTTACTTTCTATTTTATTTTTATATTCTCTATCCTATTTCGTTTATAACTGACTAAAATTTAATAGTTATCCAGGCTTTTCTTCTAACGTTGTAAGTTGTAAGTAAGTTATAGTTCTTAGGAAGAGCAAGTTGGCTTATGTGTTCCAACCGCTGGTATCTCAAATGCTGACTAGTTAAGCTCATATCTCTAGTGCATGTGCAGTTTTAGTGGCACCAAAGTTTTAGTTGCAACTGTGGCTGATGTATTCGAACTGGCCCCTAGTCATATAACCTTCGGTACGGGTCACATGGTCACATTACCCTGACATTAATTATTTGGCGTAAAATGCCTCATAACTTGATCGTTTTTTAACAACTGCATGTAAAAGTTTATGAAAAACTTTAAAAAATTAAAAATTAAAAGAAACGCATAATATAGCAATTAATTATATATATTAGACTGATCGTTGGACTGGTATATATTACACTGGTCAAAATCAAATTTTCTCAGACTGCAATATGGGGTGAAATTATTTTTTTTTCTATCAATAAAATGTGTTGTGTAGTAGGAATTACAACATGTGTCACAACAACACATTAAAACATTTTAAGACCAAGATCCCACAACAACATTCGTTCTAAGGTGTTTAAGGTAAAAAACGACATTTAGTCTGCAACAAACTAACATTTTCCAAAAGTACCTATTCGTCATCAGTGAACGAAGGAGTGAATTCAATTGAAAAACCGCTAAATAGTAAACCGCTAAATAATTAGCGTAAATACTTCTGCTCATTAATTACAACTTTTGTAAAAAAAATAATATTTAATCTGCACCTACCAGATATTTTTCAACTGTTCTTATTATTTAGAAGTGATGAAACCCGGCTTACACATTGTGACGCATCAAAGCAATTAACAAAAAAACGTTAAAATATTATTGAATAACTTGTAGCACACATAAATGTTTTTGCGTTTGTTTTAATTTAAAGGCCGGAACTGAAATAAATTAGCAAATATTTAGCGGATTTTATTTTTACTTTTTCTATCATATCATGAAATATTGGTCTAGGTCTGTTTTTACAAAGTGTCTTCAAAATTTATTCACGAACGAATGTTGTATGCTCTTAACAACCATAAAAAACAGTGAAAAAAACCACCTGTTGTATGGTGGACCTCCTAACCCTTTGTCCAAAGTATCCCAAAAAATAATAAAATCTTTCTGATAATGATTGAAAACTTTTACCAACGTTTCATGAAAATCGATTTGTAACTGTAGGCTACACTAGGGATAAACACTTAAAACTTTTTAGCCGGCAGTGAAAAAGCGGAAGTTTGTACGCAGAAATATTGAAAAAGCACTAAAACCTTATATACAAAGTTTTAATACGATGGAAGTCCAAGATTAGAAATTATTGAAGATTCAAACTTAGAGGTGTTCGGGAGACCCTCGCCATTTTGTCCAATTTTGAAATGAATCCAGATCTTGCATTTTCGAGCTAAACTGGATCATTTGCCAAAGCAAAGTTTCATCAATATCCCATGCGTTTTTGTCACCCATCCACAGACACACCTTTTTTTGGCTATTTAGATAGAGGATGGTTCAAAACAAAAGATAAATTAAAATTTGGGGTATGTAAGATTTTTTTTCCGGACTGGTTGCCCCTCTTCCCTTTCCCCAACACCCTCTTCCTCTTTTCATCCGGCTTTTATACAACTGCTATCCATCGTAGTCCAACCTCTTCTAATCTATTCTGTATGCACCTTAAGTTTAACCAATTTTACAAAAATAAATAGGTGCACTATAAATTTTTATACGATATATATTTCGAATTGTTTCGCATTTAATGAATAATTAATTTTTAAATTAATATGACAACAATAGCAATAATTTTAAAAAGTTGCATTATCGATCAATTTAAAATTTAAATGCAGTAAATGGAATTTTTATGAATGAAAAGGAATATTTTGTATGTTAAAAAAAAATAATAAACAAAAACAATAAAAATAAATATATGGTCCGCGTTAAACCACAGACCTTTCTCACAAGTTACAACCCTCTACGTCGATAATTACTAGGAAATTTTATACTGAGTATTTTGAATTTTATTTTAATAAATCTATTTCAATTATACATTATAACACAAACTGTTTTTTGCACCAAAAATATCAAAAGTTTTCAACGTACATTCTTTTTAAAAAATGTCAAAAATCTATATTTTTCTATGCTGTTATGTTTCTTCTATAGAACAGTTTTCTGGTTTTGATTCCTGTCGCAATATGTTTTTGATTAATTTAAATTGATTTAAATAAAATTTAATTTAAGCCGTTTCAACCAATTAATTGTAATGAAGATTCAATTTTGTAATAATTAACGTTATTATAAATACCATTTGCCAAGTTTACTATTTAATGTATAAACTATTCCTAAAAAAATAGAATGTTCTATGAAACTTTCGAAATTCTAACTTTTTTTTCATTATACATATTACATATCTTGTGACTAGTTGAAAATCAAAAAAAATTTAAAACAAAAATTTTAAATTACCATTCAATATTTATTGAAAAAAAATTAATTCCATTCAAAAACAAACAAAAATATTGAGGAAAAGGACATTCATTCCTTCTTAAAAAAAAAAATTAAAAAAATGGTACAACAATCACTAACAGAAAAAAATGAAAAAAGAAAACAACAACAAAAAGGATAAACAACAGAATAGCCACGAAACATTTCTTCTAAAAAAACTTAAGAAAATATTGTAGATGTCGTAAAAAAACCCTGAATGCATTCTAAATTTTACTTCGTATTGAGGTCACACTGTGCTAAAAAACTATAGCAATAACGTTAAAAAACTAAATTATCGATAAATTTAAATACCGTAAATTGTCCGCAGCCTTAAACTGTGTTTAAGTCGGCCTTTTGTAACCTATTATATTTCGCGAAATCCCAGATAAACTATTTCCAAAGATCGCATGTGATATAGGGGAATTTAGAGGAAATAATTATCTAATAATATCAGATTATCATTCGAAATGGTTAGAAATTTTCAAACTGCCCAAAAGCTGTCCAGTTCAAACTGCCCAAAATATATTAAAAAAGAGTGAAAATGATGATTATCAAAATGCGTTGTTGGAGTATCGTAATACGCCAATTACAGGATTAGGAACATCGCCAGCTGAGATTCTCCTAGGTAGAAGAGTGCGTACGAAAATTCCAATCAAAGATAGCTTACTTGTCTCAGAGAGTCAAAATTAGATAAAAGGAAAATTAGAAAATAGAAATCTAAAAATACGAAATTATTATAATCAAAGAAGTCATTATAGAGGTACGTTTAAACCCGGAGATAACGTAGTTTATCGAAAAGATAAAGTTTGGGAAAGGACGAAACTAATAGATAAAATATTGTTAAATTAAATAAAATCAAACTTTTTCAAAATTCCAAAAATATTCTAAAAATTAGAATGAAATCAAATATTTAAACTTTTTCTAAATTCTGATGATATGCCAAAAATTCTCAAAAATTCGAACTTTTCCAAAATTCTAAAAATATTGCAAAAATTATTACAATATCAAAAATTAAAAATTTTTCAAAAATCTAAAAATATTTCAAAAATTCTTACAAAATTAAAACTTTTGCCGAAATTCTAAAAATATTGCAAAAATTATTACAAAATCAAAAATACAAACTTTTTCAAAATTCCAAAAATATTTCAAAATCTACAACAAATTCAAAAATTTCCATGTCCAATTTCATTTTAAATTACATTTACGTCATAAAAACAGCTACATTTTTTTTCCCAAAATATTGGCTAAAAAATTAAATGAAATCATTTTTTGACACACTTGACATTATTTTTTGACAAACTTATAATGCCATAATTCTCTATAATAATAATAAAATATCATGTCATACGAACTATTAATTTTATTTTTTTCTAAAAAAATTGGGTAAAAAATAAATAAAAACCTTTCTTTTGACACACTTGACAACATTTTTTGACAAACTTTGCCATAATTCTCAATAATAATAATAAAATTTCATTTCAAACAAACAATTTATTTTTTTTTCCAAAAAATTGGGTAAAAAACTAAATAAAAATCTTTTGACACACTTGACAACATTTTGTTGACAAACTTATAATGCCATAATTCTTAATAATAATAATAAAATTTCATTTTAAACAAACAATTTTATTTCCAAAAAATTGGGTAAAAAAAAAATAAAAATCTTTCTTTTGACACACTTGACAACACTTTTTTGACAAACTTATAATGCCATAATTCTCAATAATAATAATAAAACTTCATTTCAAACAAACAATTAATTTTATATTTTTTTTCCAAAAAATTAGGTAAAAAAATAAATAAAAATCTTTCTTTTGACACACTTGACAACTTTTTTTTGACAAACTTATAATGCAATAATCTAGTTTTTGATCTCACATACCAATCCCGACCATCAAGATTTCTCCAAATTCAATGTTCCTACTCGTAATCACTTAAAATGAACGTTTTTTAAGCCAAAAATATGCAAATTTCCTTGTTTTGACACACATAATGATTTTTTTGACACACTTCCGGTACAGTTATCGAACACAGCGTCCTTTCGGACCTGTCCCTTGAGTATACCTATTTTTAGAAAAAAAAATTTTTGAAATCCCTCCAGTGGTTTTCCCTGCAGCGTAGGTAATGACGGCCGGCCGACAGACAGACATACATTTTTTTTTTTTTTGCTTTTTTAGAATCAGGAGGTCCTAAAACGTCGAGAAATGTCAAAAAAAGTGGGGGTAAGAATTTCACTTTGAGCTCATGAATGTAATACTTAGGTCTTTCAGACCGAAGTAACATGCCAATCCTCGATCCTTTCTCATTAAAAACGAAAACAATAATCTTATACGTCGAAATACAATACATTTACGACATTCAAACCATAATCCAAATTTTAAAAATGATAGTTACTATGAGGAGCCTTCTTCTCCCACGCATCAAGACGAGCCTAGGCAAGTTGAACCACAAGAAATTCAAAATAATTTGGAATATGGTAACACAAACAATACTGTAACAAGATCTGGAAGAGCAAGTAAAGTTCCAAGATTATGTGCGAGATATTAAAAAAGAAAAAAAAATTATTAATTGATAATATTCTTAAAGGGAAAATGTTGTATATGTAGTATAGGTTAAGACGAACTGTCAGATAGATATAATTTTGTAATGAAGTTGATGTGTTAAATAAGTGAAGTTCATGTGTAAAACAAATAATTATATTTATGATTTATTAAAGTTCTTATAATAAATAAAAAGGTGTTAATACAAACACAGCACGAACCAAGCCAGGATTTGAACTCTCGCTCTATAGCGCCTCAGTCGACGTGGCCGCCCATATTGCAATTTGCACGTTACGCTCGTAATAGAGGGATAGACTCACGGCTATTATATTATGACTAGGGGGTATCCCGCGGGCTTCGCCCCCCCTTCCCGCACCCCACTTACTTTTCTTCTTTTAACCAGACTTTAATGTTACTACTATCCACCACAATCCAACCTCTTCTCATCTGTTCTGTATGCACCTTGTGTTTCTTTAATTTTATTAAATACAATGTCAAGAGTATGATAATTAACATAATGTCAATCTCTTGTTACGGGATGATAATTTTTAAATGAAATGTTTTAACAGGTCACATTTTTAACTTACCAAAAATAAGTCATAAGATTTATGAAATTTTTTTATCTATAATAATCTATATTCTATAATAATAACAATAATATAAAATATTAAAGTTAAAAAAAAAAAAATGTTTATAAATGCACTATTTCCAAGAATACGGCACAACTGTTTTTAAAATCTGTCATTTCCACGTTACCCATGAGGTATGACAATAACGCGTTTTTTTAGCGAGGTATCCCTAGTAGGCCTAGTCCTCATCTGTAAATAAATTATTATCTGTAAATAAATATCAAATATTAAAAAATTCAAATAAAAATGTTATAAATATAGTATTTTCAAAAATATAATACTACTATACTACAGTACTATATTTTGAGGAAAAAAAAGTCGTATTATTATAGTTGTAGGACTTCTGTAAAAACAACATTTCGTATAAACTGATGTCCGTCTTTCAGAAGTTGTCCTTATTGTGGGCTGGGCTCGATTCGTACCTTTATCTGATTTGGATGTTTGGATCGGGATAAAGGTACGTATAGCTGTCCATGTGAAAAAACAGTTGTTGGAAGATCAATTCCAACGTGTTCAAATGTTTGCCCCTGAGACTTGTTTATGGTGATTGCGTATGCTGGAAGGATGAGAAATTGTTTCTGGCTTAGCGCAAATGGTTATGTTGTATCACTTGGAGCCAAATTAATCCTGGGAATGATTACAATGTCTCCTCGATTGCATTCCGAGATTTTTTTGCAACAACAGAATCTCGTGCGAGTTCTTCAACAATCAATCCTGTACCATTGCATAATCGTTTTTTTGGATTTAAATTACGCAGTAACATTAAGAGGACTCTTTTTTTTAAAACCAAAAGATGAGGAGGCATGCCTGAAAGGGTTTGCTCATTGAGGAACTCTACAGGACAATTCAAAAAATCGTTTGGATCTTCCAAAATCACTGAATCTGCACTTGAGAAAGCCATTAACTAGCCAGGCAACATTTCGATAATTTTACGATTCATACTCAGTGATTGTGTGTTTGTTGAAGCAACGATCACTTCGACAAATCAGAGGTTGACATTGTGTGAACTTCTGCGCCGAAGATAAGTTGAATTAAATTTTCAGAGGCGACCATTTCTTGAGGAATTTCTATGGTACTTTCTTCAAAAATGCTTGCAACTGGTGACACATTTCCTTCTCCTCCCTGTAGAAGCCAATTATAGTGGCTTTCATGTCCTTCGCTACGCATGTTTATGGTCAAAGAAAGTTGTGTAAAAAACTTCCATAACCTGCTCGTTTTAATACATGACTCTATTATATCAGTCCGAGTTCCTCTTGGGACAACTGGAAGTGTTTGTCGGAAATCTCCTCCTACAACGAAAGCTTTTCCACCAAAAGTTTTCTCATTTTTCATGATCTCACGCAAAAGTTTATCGATACAGCGTAGGCCATTTTTTGGAAGCATTGTTATCTCATCGATAACGACCAGTGAAGCTTTCCGTAGTTCTTCAAAATCAGTGTAGATGTCAACTTCATGGATGAAATCGATGTGTCAAGGAGAGGAACTGGAAGCTTAAAACCGCTGTGTACTGTTCTACCAACTTTCAATAACGGACCAGCGATTCCTGTCATTGCAAATGGGAGGACTGTTTTTCCTTGTTCTCGTACAACAGCCATTAATGACGAATGTAAATACGTTTTTCCAGAACCACCAGGAACATCTATGTAAAAGTATCGATGGTGAACTTTTTCATCATCGACAGCAGCCATAATTTTATGAAACGCATCTAGCTGTTGCTTGTTGAAATTTGCAACATATTCCGTCTCTATAATGGCTTCTTCCATGGGATCATACAATTGGACTTTGCCTAGTTGGCCAACTGGAACTGGTAAACCAATTAAAGCGCAAGATAAACCATGTTACTTCAGAACTAAGTTTATATCATGTAATGCTTTGTTTGCAGCAGTATCTGGAAAGCCTCGTGAGTAGTCAAGAATCATGTCTGACTTATAAGATTCCCATAATTTAGTGGTTTAGCAGGGTTACAAAAGCAATATATGCATGCAAAGGTCTCACGTAGTTGTCGTGCATTTGATATGTGACAGCTGCCATTTATTATGACTGTAAACGTAATAGAATAGAACTTCTGTATACAAAAACTCCCGCGCTCGACAATCATCAATATTGAGCTGAAACCATGATTCCAATTTCGTTCGTTTTGACTGTGCTGCTAAGAGTGCCTCTTCTTCATTTCCGTCTTCAAAAACGATAGATTGTTGGTTTGGTAGATGAACCGGAAGTCTCATTACCGTGTGCGAACGATCGTGCATTTTTGACTCCAGCAGCCGCCACATAGCTTCTAGAGCACTTACATAACGGCAATCGATAAAATTTGTTATTTCATTATAACGGTGCTCTGGTTGATCATTCACTGAGATTGCGATATTAGCACAATCAAAGCCTTTATATATATATTTATATATGTACTTTATAGCTTGTATTGACGTTAGACCTCTACGTTTATGTGCGCATTGTATTTTAACGTTAAGCAAGAGCTGTGTGGCACAACACTACGGCTGTCCAATTAAGCACCTCAAACTAAAACAGTGTGATTATCATTCCTTCGACGATACAAGGATAACCGCTTGCATTTGGAATTGTTATATCCTGAAAATCCTTTGGAAATTTCTTTGAGCATGTTCCATCAGCCATACAGCCTTTGTTAAGTCAACAATTAGCGAAATTAACTTTATTTTGAAAACACTCGCGACTAAATCGGGTCGATCGGATGTCTGTTCACCTGGACGAAGATTGCCAACAATTTCTGACCAACCTGGTTTCGCAGTAAAAGTAATAGAAAAATCGGGAGCACCCCACTTTGAGAAGATGGACATTGCATCGCAGCATCGCTCGCGTATATTTCTTGGCGAACCTTTAAAACTCAAAGGTAGAACGACTGCCACTCCAGCCGAAATTTCTGAATTCTGTGCCAAATCAGCTACGTAAGCTGCCAATCCTTGGAGTGGTTTCCTACGAAATTTTAGCTGATTTTGCTTAATATAATTTGTTAGCCTCTACTTGAAGAACGCTATCCACCAAAATCTGCTGAGTACCGAAAAAACGAAACGTACCGCCGCAAGTACCAGAAGTTTCCTCCTGAGTATTCTTACGTTGTCTTTCGGCACCAGCTACATGACGAACTTCTAGCTGCAGCGGAGTTTCCTTACTCATTCGCATCTGCCTTTTTGCTTTAGTCTCTTGGCATGCTTTTGATTTTCCCGGCATATCTCGCATTAGCGCACGCCATTTCCGCTGCCGCTCTTTGTTCAAAAGTCGTTTTTTTCCAAATGGTAGCCATTTATGTAACACACGGGGGAGGTAATTAATAATTAGACAATTTTTACTTCAACACAATTTTAAATTGTGTGAAGTAATGCAATCTATCGTGAAAAAAAAATCTTACATACCCCAAATTTTGTTTTTTCTTTTGTTTTGGGCCATCCTCTATCTAAATAGCCAATAAAAATTTTGGTGTACGTCTGCGTGTGCGTAGGTGGGTGTTTGGACTTTCTGCATAGGATCTTGATGAAACTTTGGAAAATGATACAGGTTCACTTGAAAATGGAAGATCTGGATTCATTTCAAATATGGACAAAATGGCGAGGGTCTCCCGAACACCTCTAAGTTTAAATCTTGAATAACTTCTAATCCCGGACTATGATCTTACTGAATCTTAGTATATCAGGTTTTAGTATAGTTTCGTATATTTCTGCATACCAACTTCTGGTTTTTCACTTCCGGTTAAAAAGTCTTTTTCCAGGTATTTATCCCTACTGTAGCCTACAATTACCGATCGATTTTAATGAAACGTTGGTAAAAGCTTTCAAATAACATGAGAAAGATTGTATCAACTTTTGGAGTACATTGGATAAAGGGTTTGGGGGTCCACCATACAACAGATGGTTTTTTCCACAATGTTTTTATGTTTGTTGGGAGCATAAAACATTCGTTCGTGAATGAATTTTGATGACACTTTGGAAAAAGACGCAAACATGTATGGCAAGCAACTGATCAGTTGTTAAGCGATAGTGAACAAAATGATGTGGGGTCCCTGGAGCACCTGTTTTTTGAAAGCTCTATAACATCTGTACCTGATAATCGAATTGAATGAAACTTGGTACATGAGTATTTAGTACGGTTCACAATAGCTCCGCATCCCAACTTCCGGTTTCTCACTTCCGGTAAAATTTTTTTTTTGTACTTTTTTGAAGTTTTTTCTGTGTCTTTATGCACACTACAGCCTACAATAATGAAGTGATTATGATGAAACTTATGAGAAAGATTCCAATTAGTGTAAGAAGCTAGTTATCATCTTTTGGGACACATTGATAAAAGTGGTGGAGGTCTACCATACAAATGTTGACTTTTCACAGTTTGCTTTTAAAGTTTGTTGGGAGCATACACTTCATTCAATAGTTTATTTCAGAAACTCTTTGAAAACAGATGGAAACTTAAATAACAAAGAACTGATTGGTTTTTGGACAATATTGGAATAAGTCTTGGGGGTCCTCCCGAACACCTCACCATTTTTTCAATGTTTGTTGGGAGCACACAGTATTCGTTCGTGAACGAATTTTGATGACACGTTGGAAAAAGATGTTAACATTTATGGCAAGGAACTGATTAGTTTTTGTGCGATAGTGAACAAAGTGGTGGGAGGGTGTCCCATACACCTGTTTTTTTGAAAGCTCAATAACATCTGTACCTGATAATCGAATTGGATGAAACTTAGTACATGAGCATTTAGTACTGTTCACAACAGTTCTGCATCCCAACTTCCGGTTATCCACTTCCGGTAAAAATTTTTTTTTTGTAAATTTTTGAAGTTTTTTCAATGTGTTTATGCACACTACAGCCTACAATAATGAAGTGATTATGATGAAACTTATCAAAAAGGTTCCAATTAGTAAATATAATTATCATCTTTTGGGACACATTGATCAAAGTGGCGGGGGTCTACCATACAACTGCTGACTTTTCACATTTTGTTTTTAAAGTTTGTTGAGAGCATACAGACTTCATTCATTAATCAATTTTAATGAAACTTTGAAAAAGGATAGAGACTTAAATGACAAAGAACTGATAAGTTTTTGGATAATATTGGGACAAGTGGTGGGGGTCCTCCCGTAAACCTGTTTATTGTTTCAATGTTTGTTGGAAGCATACAACATTCGTTGGTTAAGTAGTTTTGATGACACATCGCACAAAGATGCAAATAATGGCAAGGAATTGATTAGTTTTTTAGCGATAGTAAACAAAGTGGTAGGGGGTCTTCTGAGCACCTGTTATTTTGGAAGCTCAATATCATCTGTACCTGATAATCGAATTGGATGAATCTTGGTACATAAACATTTAGTACGGTTCACAACAGTTCTGCATCCTAACTTCCGGTTTGTCACTTCCGGTAAAATTTTTTTTTTACTTTTTCTCGTACAACAGAATTTATGTTTGTTAGGATACTACTGATTTCTTTAACATTTTTATAATTAGAACTACGAAGTCTATAACATTGGTTAGCTTTTAATTAAAGTATTTGATGGATATTTGCTCATTATATATCCAGAACACTATGTTTCCAGAAGTCAGGTGAAGTCAGCGTATGCATCAGCGTCGCAATATTTTTTATTTAAACAGCAAAATTATTTTAACTGACGTTAACCAAAAATTAATACAATTAAACATTTCAATTTTAAAAAATTAAAGACTCACCAAACATTTATCAACCATCAACAAAAATAACTGTTAAAAAATTGATTGATTGATCAACGTCTTGAGTTTAGCAAATAATTAACCCTAAAAAGAAGGGAGAAAGAAAGTTTTGAAGTGAAAAAAGAATTTGTTGGACCCATTATTATTACAATCACTTTAAGTAGTTCGCACATAATGTATTCATGTAATCATAAATATTATAATTCAATTCAACTAATCATTCACTAACTAATCTTTAATCCTTCAACCAATCTACTAATTATTGGTTGTGAATGAACACAAAGCAAATCTTTACATATTAATACGCTAAAAAAAACTTTCTGGAGCATAAGGCTTTTTTATTCGAATTTTGATTCATTTCAAATTTTCACTGCTAACTGATATTAGTGTAACTTAGGTTTTAAAGATTTTTGGGATTTTTCGGATCATAAATAAAATAGTTATAGACGAATTAAGATGTATTTTTGAATTTAACGGCCCACGCTATACAATATCAAATGGAATTGCCCAAGTCTTTTCTTTGTTTTTTTATTATTATTATTTAGTATTTTATATTTTCTTGTCAAATTCCAATTTAGTTTATGCATTGAGTTAGGAGTGGATCGACGTGTTATTATTCTCTGTTTTTTTATTATTATTATTTGCCTTTTATTTTCTTTGATTTAATTATTATGGTGTTAATGGTAAAATGACTGTTGTGAATGAATGATAATGTTATGAGTGAGTTTATGCATTGATTTAGTTAGCTTTGATTTTCTTTGATTTAATTATTATGGTGTTAATGATGAAATGAGTGTTGTGAATGAATGATAACTAGGAGGGCCCGGCGTGCTTCGCTACGCTTATAAATAAAGTTTTTGCGTAGACATTTTGTTGACGTAGAAGCAATGATTTCAAAAAGTGGTAATGAGAAATGCTAGCATATAATTTTTAATTTTTCTTTTTAATTATATGAATGAAACATAATCAGTAGAGAGTTCGGATATATGAAAAGTTAGCGATCAAATAAGTTAGAGATCAAATAAGTTAGAGATCAATTAAGCTTACTTGAAAACTTATTTGATCGCTAATTTTTCATATATCCGAACTGATCAGCTAGAGTTCTGATTATTTTTCATTCATATATTTAAAAAGAAAAATTAAAAATTATATGCTAGCATATCTCATTACCACTTTTTGAAATCATCGCTTCTACGTCAACAAAATGTCTACGCAAAAACTTTATTTATAAGCGTAGCGAAGCACGCCGGGCTCTCCTAGTTATAATAAAAATATATACATTCTTTTCAAAAACTCACCTAATTTTTTTTATTATCAACACTTTAATTATAATGCATAAAATGCCTAAAATATAAATGTAATTAACTACTTAAAACTATAAAATCGATCATTTTAAAATTCGTAATACGAAATTTGTATGAATTTATGAAAAAAAAACAATAATTATGATGTTATTTAAAACAAATTAAGAAAAAAACAATTAAAAAAATGTACTACGCCAGGATTCAAACTCGCGACCTATAGATCATCAGTTGAACGCGCGACCCATATTGCAATATAAACGATACGACCGTATAGACAGAGGGATAGACTCACGGCTATTATATTATTAATAGGCGGTAAAAGTGTTAAATTGAATGCATATCAGTGATATTTTCAATATTGACGAAATGCATTGGCGATTAAATATACAAACCGGTAAATATATATAATCGCCGAATTTATTACTTTGACGGTAACATATTCAATATTCATACATGTTTTGTTTTTAAGTTTTATTAGATTTAATTTATGTTCATGTGTCACAAAAAACCATACGCTAAATAAAAAATAAAAAATGATTTTCTTTTGTTAAGTGTTCAGTTTTTATTATTCTACAAATACCTACGCGAGAAGCGAAAAAAAGCTTTGCCAACCCAAATGAGGAGCACACCCATTTAAATGACAATTTAATTTAACCATTTTCTTTTGGATTGATTGTGCAATTTAAAATGTGTAAAATTCGAATAACGTTACAAACAAATTTTGTACAATATTTTTTCATCATTCAATTCATTTTTCCCAACATCCATCAAAAGCTCTATTAAAATTTGTTCTCTCATTTTTGTTTTCTCTCAAAAGTAGGAAAATTATTTACTTCATTTTCTCATTCGGTTCAATCAAAAGTGCTCACCACAAATCTCCTTTTATTTCGTTTCGTTTTTACCCCTCCAACATTGACCTGCGTTTCAAATTTATTTCTATAAAATTTTCGTGAGCAACAAAAACAATAAAATAAGAAGTTGAAACTATGTACAACAAAAACAAAACTTTAAACTTTTTCATTATTATTGAGTGAAATCAGAAAGAAAAATAAATGAATAAATTTCGTGGAATTATTTAGTCGCTCTCGGAGCGTTGTCGTGAATGGTAAAATAAAAATACAGGAAAATTTTTAACGAAAATTAAGAGCTTTAAAAATAACTCAAAACAAAAAAAAAAAGGATACTAATAAAAGCTCAACCGAAAGATAAATAAATAAGAAGAAAAAAAATTGGATATTTTTCTTTTAATCAAAGAAATGAAGTTTTGTGTTTAATTATATTAAAGGAATAGGAGTAAAGAATTCAACATATCTGGATGAAAAAAATATAAACGTGGATTAAAGTGTGATTAATTGTGTATAAAAAATTAAAGTGATTTAATTTTTTTTCTCTAACTAGTTGTGGTTTTAGTTATAAATTTTGTGAACTTAGAAATTTTAGTTTTTTTTTCTTATTTTATTTTTATTCAAATAAAATAAATCCAAGCTTGCAACGTGTACAGAATTTAACTTGAAAGAAGAACGGCTATGGAAAAAAAATTGAAGATAGAAAAAAATATAATAATAATAATAATTTACCGGTTTCAAGAAAAATAATGTAAAGTTAAAACGTTAAAAGAAAGACAAACGAAACAAAAACACATATACTTTCGTAATGTTTGTTGTCGATGTATTTGTGTTAAGAAATTTTTTTTATGTTTGTTAAAAGTTTATCCAACCAAAAAATTATGTATCCAACCATTTCATTTTTTTTTTAATTCAATTCTCATATTATTTACCTGTGTGTTTTTTTTTAATTTGGAGAGTTTTGTTGTTGCATTACTTTAATGATCATCATTCAAAGTCAACAATAAATATTGTCGTCATCATCATCTCATTATAATTTCTGTCGGTTTTATTTGTATACGACAGCAAAAATATTTTGTTTTTTTTTCCTAATTTAATTGTCGTCAAATCAACAAATTTTGTTACAGAGTAGCTTTGTTGTTAAACAAATTTTATATTTCTAAGATTCGTGCTAATTATATTTGGCGACGTGTTGTTATAACTACTTGTTGCTGTCTCACATAAATATATATTTGCGGAGCGAACTTTATCCTCTTATTATTTCATTTTTTACCTGTTGCGATAATTTTTGGAAGCTCAGTTGAACTTAGTCCTCCCATGTCTTCTTAAAGGACACATATACAAACTCAATAAAAACTTGATCTTCAGTGTAACTTTTTTTTAATTACATTCTGATTTCTTTTCTAGATTATAAAAGATAACTGTAAAATAAAAAAAATTTCTTAATAAATAATAAGAATAAGAAAAATATCTCCATTATCAGTTCGAAAAGATATAAAAAAATGCAAAAAAAATTAAAATATTAACGTGTTGTAAGAAGATACATAGAGATAGATACGTTGATCAAATAATATGATCTAATCTCATGATTATATAAAAGTTGGATGAAAATTAGGTACCTTTACTTATTTATCGTTGCCTTGGAAGCTACTTATCAAATCCACCGTTTAAATTAATATATATTAAGATGCATGATAAACGTAATGTTAAAAAAAATCATAACGTTGATGATGATAATCATGAAATGGTTTCACTTTGATAATAATAAATAATTTCCTGTTTTCTTATTATTAACTATAAAGTTTATTGCTAAAACCAACAATTTAAAAAAAAAATTAAATTAATTTAAATTTTATATAATTTTTTTTTTTGTATTTTAAGAAGAGTGATTTCGTATTCATCATTTATATAGTGAAAAATATAGTAATATTATGTTATTTGATTAGAGTGAATAAAATATATATTCAGAAGAATAAATAAGAAAAAGAAGTGAAAATTTAAAGCACAGTGTTTTTGATGTAAATTTTTTATTAGTTTTCTTTAAATTTTTTTTTTTTTTTAAGTGTGTGATGTTACCGAATTACTGTTTCGAGGATTATATTTTAATTTGTTTTTAATTAACCTTTTTTGAAAAGGTTGAAGATAAAAGAATTTAGTGAATAAATTTGTTTTTGTTTTTAGAAAATTTTAATTTTATTTAGTTTTTAACGTACAATGGTGTCACTCTTTGAGCCCATTAGGGGGGCTCATAGTTTAAATGGGGTTATGACAGTTTTTTGGACTATGGTGGTTATAGTAGCAACGAATAATATGAATTTTACATATTCATTGGATGCACCGACGAAACCAACAATATCAGGTTAGAAATTTTATTTAATTTTATTAGCAAATCTCTTGCAGGAGGGGTCGATTTTGATCGATTATGATCAATGTTGATTTACGGGTCTGAATACCCTGCGTACTTTCAGTCCCTGCCGTTAACATATGAGTTAGCGTGAGATATCACATACCACTCGCAATGGCAGGAGAGGCAGGCTGCTGGCGGACGAACTTTAATTAGTCAACGGCAGCACTCCCAGTCTTTGCTAGAAAGCGTTCCGTAGTAGTACCGCTCATTAGCTTTTCCGAGCAATCAGACCAACATATATTTATGTGTGGGCTGTGTGGCTGGATTGAGGTGGTGAGCGGTGCGTCTGGGGTGCGCTGCATGCATCAGCTGGATTATATTATTGGCAACTGGTTTTGCTTGGTTTTCTGCAAATTTCTTACAATTTGTCTTGTAGAAATTACTTTTTGTGCAATAGCTTTATGCCGGTCCCCCAACAAACGTAACCCAAACTTTTTTAATTGACTGACAAAAATTGTGGACGAGATTAGAGCAAAGTCCCTTAATTGTGAGGTTATCGTTACCAGTGACTTTAACGTCCCAAACAAATCATGGTTGGAATTCTCCAAATCGACCGACGATGTTGACAATAGTGGAAAACTGGCAGAAATTTTTACCGCAACTCAGGGCCTATTCCAAATTGTTAAAAGCCCAACTTTCACTCCCCGTATAATGGCGGTGATAATAGTTTTCTTCTAGATTTCTATCTTACCACAATGCCAGATATCACGAGTGTTGATGTCGCGAAAGGTAGTATTGGAAATTCCGATCATTATTTAATTTCATCAGTTATCAAAACTGATTTACTTAAAACTAAAGCTCCTAAACCCGGTAAAATATTTCACTACTCAAAAATGGATAAGAGTGATCTTCAAAACTTTTTGCATGGTTTTCCTTTCGACCGTCATTGTTTTTACACTGACTATGTAAATGTTTCGGATCAAAACTTTACAGAAACCATCCAATTTGCTATCAATAAATTCGTCCCTTTTTCCATTGTAAAACCCAAGCGAAAATACTTGTATTCGAAGGCTGCCAAAGCGGCATTTAGAAACAAACGTAGATCATTTAACATATGGATTCATAACAAAACTCCCGCTAATCGATCCCAATATCTAAAGACCAACAAAATATCTAACCAGATTATCTCAAACGAAAAGTCTGAAATTGACAGAGCTAAAGCTTCAAAACTTACGTACGTCTATGTCTATTTCTGAAAAGAGTTTCTACAGTGCCATTAATTCTTTAAATTCTGGTACAAAATCTTCTATTCCCCCTATTATTGATGGTGATTTAATTGTCAATGATCCCGCAAGAAAAGCTAACTTGTTCGCTGAACGCTTTGCTCTCAACTCCACTGTTTTGGAAACTCCTAAAGAAATACCCCAAATCCAGTCTTCAGGAGTTAATATGAATGAACATCCACTTCAAACCCAAAATAGTCGCTAAACTTTTAAAGGGGCTAAACATCAACAAAGCCTCAGGAATGGACAATATTCCACCCATTATTTTAAAAACCTTTTCTAAAGAACTTGCACCAACTTTGACTAATCTATTCTACCAATCCTAAATATCTGGTATATTTTCTTCGTGCTGGAAGTTGTCAAATGTCCAGCTGTAACGGTTGTTGAACTTTTATACGAATATTTATAATTTTACACTACATCGGAAAGCTAAAAAAAGCTATATGAAAACTGAATCTACGACAAACTAATTACACTTGGAAATCTCTCATATTATGAATCACAGAAAAATTATAAAGAAACTTATTAATTGCTAACAAATAAAATAATTTAGTTGAAAACAAATCAAAAATTATATAAATTAAAATATAATAAAAAGCTTCCATTAAGTTATTTCTTCAATGTTGTCTTCTTCATGTGTTATTTTACGTCTTCGTTTATCTTGATGGTTAATTAAAGGTTTTCTTGGGGGATGGTTAATTAAAGGTGGCCCGTTCTACATGACTAAACCATCTAATCTAGTTTGATTTAAATTTTAATAAATTCGATTACACGGCAGTCTCCAAGAACTATCTGATTTCATGATTTATTCGGATTCTATGCTGATTTTCAGCAACTTTACATGGATCATAAATTTTTCGTATGACCTTCCTCTCTAATGTTGATAGAATTCATACAATCGGAAGAAGTCAGTGTTCAGCTTTCACTTCCAATGGTAAGCATAGGTCGAATTAATACTTTGTAAAGTGTGAGTTTACACGACAGGGAAATATTTTTTACCGCATAAGTTTTGAATATGCGTAGAAAACTCTGGCCATCTTAGTTCTTATAATGCCACTATATCTAGTGTGTAGCTAATCTATCGACTTGGTTTGTAATTTTAAGTAGATCTCCTGGTCTTCAGTTAATGGGTTCGAGAAAATCCGTGACTAGTGTACAGAATTTATAACAAATAATTGTTTTACAGAAATTGGTGATTAAGCCCTTTGCCAAACCCAAATTTTCGTGAATGGATCCTGATGTTCAGTTTCTCAAAAAACTGCTTTGGAAGTTTATAGAGCGAGTCGCTTGATCTAAGACATACGCCCGCTCCAAGCCGCTCTTAACAAGGAGAACAGACGCCTGAGTTTCATTGGTTTTATGATGCCAATGATTTGCCATGGTGAAGAATCATTAAGTATAGACAGTTTATACTTTCAACTACATCAACCGAATTCTGTTAGCGTTACCAGGTAGCACGCCATTTGTGTACCCCTCTCCACTACTCCCAGGTCCCTGGCAATGGTTTTTAAAGTTTTTAAACGAACATTTCTAGATGAGCAAATTCTACATACGCCCTTGATCCCATCGCCATTTCTAAATTTTAAGACCCTACACAAGAGAAAGTAGTTAAATTCATAGAATTCCAGGGTATTGCACTAAAGCTTTTAATAGATAGAATAGTTCAAGCTACATACAATATTACATGTACTTCAAACGAAGGAAATAAATTAACCTGAATAACTCTACCAATTTCTCCTCACATAGGCTAGGAACCATCTAAGACTGTTTTTAGGAGTTGAAGAAAATTGACCTGTTAAATCATGGCCCAAATCCAATACATTTCCAATAAATTTTGCAAAGTTTTAATGGTGCCAAATCTGTAAAAGTATATGCTTTTTGGAATGGAGAAAACAACAAGAACCTGAATGTTTTAATAGCCACTCCTGTTCCACATCTGATAGATTTCTAATCGACGAAAGCAACCAACTCTGAAGGTATCCGGAATCAGTTTGTGCTGATTCGGATACTTTCAAAATTTGTTACTTTATGGGGTGGAAAAAATATACAAAATTGAAACCACGTTTGAATGCTCCAACCCATCTGGATCATGTTCCACCCTTTTTGTTTGGATTATAAAAAATATCGAAAAGGAGAACAAACTTTGATTACCCTCTTGTTACATCCGAGTGGTTCCCAAAAATCGCCGAGCAAAAATTCGTATTATATTTTACAAAAATACTGATGGTTCTAATTTTATCACAAACTTAATTTCTCGGTCTTAAGACTAAAGTATTACAATCTCGAGAAAATTTTCGATTTTATTGGCATTTCTCGACGTTCTGGATCATAAGGAGTCTCAGAGGAAAATGTCCATCTGTCAGCCGGCATGCCGACCGTTATATGCAACGTAAACTATTAGACCGATTTCAATATCATGCTTTAAAAAATTCTTTCTCTGAAGGGAGAGATCTGTAAATTATTTTGAAAAAATTGGACAAAGGGGACTGGGGCTTCAAAACCCCTGTTTATTTAAAACTTCAATAACTTTTACTCGTGTAGTTTGATTTAATTGAAACTTAGAACAGAAGCTTTTGGTGTGGCTGCCCATTGTTTTGAATTCTTTTGGGCAACATAGGACAAACTCACAAACAGGAGAAGTGACGGCCATACAAATGTTTAAGCCTGGTAGCGGTTTATAATCGTCAAAGACAAAGGTAGAAGAGGGCTCACGAAAACCTGTCTATTGAAGAAAAAGAAGATACATAAGCTTTTCGTGGCACATAGTTTTGAAGCTTTTAGGCAATGTTGGAAAAGTGAAGGTGGGTCTTTTTTATAAATGTTTAAATAGAGGACAAACCGGGAGAGTTTTCACGAACACCTATTTAAGGTGGATTTTGATTAATTTATGTATATAATATATAAATATATATCAAGGTCTGGTCAAGGATATCCCCATCAGAGTCTGATACGATTATTCCAATCAGGGTCTGGTCCGGCAATAAGCAGGACCTGATAGGGAAAAAGCGTTACACTCATTATTCTGATAATGAGTGTAACGCTTTACTTTTTTTTCATCAACAAAAATTATATAACTCAGTTTTTATTATTACATTAAAAAAAATTAAGCATACACTGTTAATTGCTTTACAATTTGTTTTCAACTAACTATATGAATGATGAACACTTTTTTTGTAAACCTTAGTCACAATCGTTTGTGAAGTGATTTTCAGCTTTATACGACATGTCGAAGCCATCGATTTGTAAAACCGCCATCGGCTCCTAGAACTGTATGAGAGTTTTGCCTACGCATTTCGTCGAAATTTATTTGTGTGTCCTTATTTAGGAAAGTACGATTGCTCCGCCCAAGTTTCTCCTGCCGTAAACGTGTCTCGCTTATTTATAACTTTGACAGATTGTGTTATCTTGTCACCATAGTCTAAGTTGTTTAGTGCGTTTGAATGAGTCTAATTAACTCTAATACTGCAGTCACCCGTCTGTCAGTAGGCTTATTTTTTTCCTAGAAAGTGTTCAAAGCAGTCCATTAATCTTAATTCTATACAGTGCTCAGTTTTATAAACCATTTACAAAAAATTATCTCAAGAAATGTTGACGTTGTTTAAACGTCAAGGCGTTTTTTGTCAGAATTTGTCTGCAAAGATCCGACCCGCACACGCAAAATTTTTTTCAAACTTCAATAAATTTTGTCTATAATTTCCTGAAATCAATTTTTCATCATAATTTCGAATGTAAACAAACCAAACACGAAAAATTATAGTGTATTCTTTTCGGCTGTACCGAACAAATTTCAGTACAGTTCCATCCAACACCGAATTATTTTTTTTGTATTGAAATTCATTCCAAAAGAATATAAAATTCGATAATTCGGTGTTGGAACTTGTTCGGTACAGTACAGGCGAAAAGAATACACTTTTAGTTAATTAAAATTATTACAAACCATACGACGCCAGAAACGAAACAAATAAACAAAAACAAGTGTGTACGAGAGGAAATGATATTTTTGTAAAATGGCGTTGAATTAAAACATGAATTTTCATGTATGTATATTAAATGCCGTAGAAAAAGTATTGTGTATAACTCGCCAAAATGATAGTTCACTCGTATGATTATAGCCCTCGCTACGGTCCTGTTTAAAATTTATGCTTACGTTTAATGACAATCATTTTGGGCGTCTTCACACTACACGATACGGCACCGGTACGGCAACGATACAACATGATGATGATACGTTTCTATACACTATACATCAATTAATGATTATTGATAAATTTTTTGTGTTTTTTTTTTTTAAATAAAAATTAAATAAAAAATCTAAAATAATTTTTTTCTTATTTTATTTATTTTTTAAATGTCGGGAGGAGAAGATTGGGAAGATTGCTACTCATAACTCAACGACAGCCGGGAACGACACCGGCACAACACCCACCCAATTTTATCCCACCCGTATCGTTGTCGTGCCAGTGTCGTTTCGTTTAGTGTGAAACTAACCAGCTGATACCACAAAATTCAATTCTATAATATTCTATATTTACTACATACTTCTATCTATTATAAACCATAACCTTTAAAATTTATTATGTATATGACTTTTTTCATATCATAATTACAGCAATGACTTTGAAATAGTTTTTTTATATATGTAAATCATAACTAATTATTTTCATTCGTATCTAATTTTACCGGTTTCGACATACCAATTTGATTTCACTAATGGTATCGGTTAAACTTTTTAATAATAATATATTTACAATTTATTTTTACATTATGTGTCATCATATTTTGTACTTGGGTCTATTTCAAACCTATTTTTTATTTTGTTAATTAAATTTTCAAGTTTCACCTTTTTTTTGTGATGTATGTGGTTGTGTATAGAAAAAGCAAGACATTTAGGTAGTTCAACTGCGAAAACAAAAGAAAAAAAAATTGATGTGATGAAATAGAAGAAAAATTAATTAATAATCAATTTTTGGTCAAGTAATATATGTCAGTGTTGTAATAAAAATAAAAAAATTACGATAAAGAAATGATACCGTTATATTATATGTGTGGTGAGAACTGTCGACGTTGATGAATTAACAATATTATGTATTGGGAACAAATAATATATATAGATCAATATCTTGTTTTGCTGCCGTTTATTATTTTTAATGTAAAATCGGTTTTGTTTAGGTTGTAGACATTTAATTAAGGTTTCTAGTTCTATATTTTATTTTTAGTATTCTCAAAATTGTCATATTCATCTTTTGGTTTCCTTTGTACAATTCAGTCAGATCTCAGATCTCAAAGTCTAGAGAGCTCGCCCTCCTAAATAGATGCCAAAAAATTTTCACTCCATACCAATTGCTCCATGTTTATAAGTCCTATATTCGTCCTTGTATGGAGTACTGTTGTCAAGTTTGGGGTGCTGCTTCTGTTTCCATCTGGGCCCTCTTAGACTCTGTTCAAAATCATGATATACGAATTATAGGTGATCGAAATTTAACATCAAATCCTGATTCCCTACAACATCGTCGAATTGTTGCTGACCTCGTTGTTTTTTTATAAATATTGTCATCAACAGTGCTCAGATGAAATCAGCAGCATAATGCCTCAAACTTATTCTTACCCTCGTTCCATTCGGTAACCGGCAAGCGCAACCATTTAAACTGTCGACACCCCGCGCTGTCATACTGGCAGATCGCAGAAAGATTTCTTTGTCCGAACTGCATACAAATGGTATAGTTTGTCGGAATCTATAGTCTTAGTTGGTTTTAATCCGCAGAGGTTTAAAAAAAGCGTCCATCAACACCTTAGAGCGCAAGTTGTTGTGGGACCTACGTCTTAAAAGGTATTTATGTGTTGTTGTGACACTAATTGTAAACCCTATAACACAACACTTTTTATTTAAAAAAAAATGGTCAACTTTTATTATCTTGAGATGTACTAGTTTAGTTAGTTTAGTTGCAACATTGTTCGAGAGTGATAAATCTAGAGGAAAATGTTGATTTAGTCAAAAAAATATTTGACTAAAATAATTTAAGACGTTTATAGCAAATGGAACACAGCCTAAATGTACTGATTAATTTTTAAGTGTTGTGATTTGCAGAGTCAACAGACAATTATCTATCTCTTAAATAATCGCATATGTATTTATAAATAGATTAACTTTTATCTGATAGCTAAGATACTACTATGTTCTCACGCTGACTGTTTTAAATTAGTATAAATTTATCTTTTAAATTTTATTATTATCATAAAATGTGATTAGCATAACAACGAGGTATGACCAAAAAATGTTTACGTAGAAACGTAGTAAAATATAACATTATAAAATAAGCGTTATTTTTGATAAAGATAAAAGTGAATCTGTTATCAGAATAAAATGCATGAAGGATCAACAAAACAACTTAGTGTTCAGGTCAAAGACTGATGTTATCAAGGATATTTCGAGTAATGTGTGTGGCGAATAAATGGGAATACAAAATCATTTGTTTATTGGGTGTCGCAGTTGCCAATGTATTGTCATGAAATGATCATTTTATGGCAAATTACAATTACAGCTAGAAAACAGCATTCTCAATAGAAACAAAAAACACTTCACTTCATATCAATTACCTCAACTTTATAAGTCCTATAAGCGTCTCTATATCGAATATTTGTATCAAATTTGAGGCGCTGTATTTGTTTAAAATCATTCCAAACGAGTTGTGAGTGGGTGGTGGCCGAAATTTAACATAAAATATATTTCCGTATCGTTTGCGTAAGCGTAACGTTCACCAAGACCTACAGCATAATTTGTACGCTGTACCCTATACTTACAAATGTTTCGGAAATATGTACCTCGTTCGCCATTGTGGTTGATTAATTGGAAACGCATTTCTCGGGATTATCAGCTATTTAAATATAAACGATTAAATTAAGTCCAAGTGCAACTCGAACAACACAAAACTGGACAACATTTTTATATCCCAACCGAAACACGAAAAATGTGAAGTGGAGTTTTTTTTTCTGAGAAACTTCAAACCATATCTTTGAATTGAAAATATTCCAATTACTTCTTTACTTACTTGAATTTAATTGATCTAAAAAAAAATTCAAAATATTTTATATTTAATTTAATTTTATATTTTATTGAGTTTGAGTATTTATTATTTATTAATGTGTCGCATGTTTTAATGAAAAACTTGTTGGCCTAGTTAGGAACCCTAGTTTTCCGAGTCTAAATCTAACAACTTAACCACTCGGCCGTTTTTCACCCATTATTAATTAGATACACTATATATTTATTATGCTTTATTAGCTCAAGACCATTCTCAAACGGATATGATTCTTCAAGCCATTTATAAACTGGTACTTGGTCGATTTCTTACGATTCACTTATTCACATTTGAAAAGTTTTAGTAAAATTAAAAGCAATTTAATAACCATTATGGCGCATTATTATAGGAAAGCTGCTATAATAGTATCGGAATTGATGTTGGTCGGGGTGACGAGATATAAATAAGGTGACTCTCTGTGGTGTTTACTTCCCATGGTGGAATTTTGTCGTCTATGCCATCAGCATTCATGCGTCTCGTTCCATTACTAATTGACTTCAGTGTTGGTATCCTATATACCAAGGGTTTGAAGTGATGTCATCAGGTCAGCGTTGCCTTGATTTACTTCGGCGATGAACAACAGTTGGTTGTGTTTGTGAGTCTTTTTTAATCATTCTTTCTAACCTTTTTACATGACCATACCATCTGATCTGGTTGGATTAATTGAAACCAATTACATTGTAGGTTTCATAGATTTGTCGTATTTCATGATACATTCAGATTCAATACAGATTTTCAGCAACTTTACGGTGGTAGACACTGTCCAGCAAACTGTATGTCATTTTTTTTATTGAATAAAATGTGTTGTGTAATAGGGTTTACAATTAGTGTCACAACAACACATAAATACCTTTTAAGAACTAGGTTTAGACCTAGGTCCCTCAACAACTGGCGTTCTAAGGTCATGATGAATGCTTTTTTTAAACCTCTGCGGGTTGAAGTCACCTGAGACTAAGGATTCCACCAAACTATTCCATTTGTATGCAGTTCGGAAAAAGAAGTTTTTCTGCGATCTGCCAGTATAACAGCTTGGGATCTCGACCGTTTGACTGGTTGCGGTAGCCGATTGTCGAGTGGAACGGGGGTAAGAATAAGTTTGGGGCATGATGCTGCTGATTTCATCTGAGCACTGTTGATGATGATATTTGTAAAAAACAACGAGGTCAGTAACAGTGCGACGATGTTGTAGGGAATCAAGTTTTGATGTCAAAGTTTGATCACCCACAATTCGTATAGCCCGCTTTTGAACAGTGTCCAAGAGGACCAAGATGGAAACAGAAGCAGTACCCCAAACTTGACAACAGTACTCCATACTGGAACGAATATAGGACTTATATAAACATGGAGCAATTGGTATGGAGTGAAAATTTTTTGCATCTATTTAGGAGGCCGAGTTTTTTAGACCGCTTTTTGCCATCGCCATTACATGATCGTTCCAGAGTAGATCAATTGAAACTGTGACACTCAATAAACGAATGCTTTTACATTTACCTATTGGTTCATCACACATACTGAATAAAATATCTTTGGGGAACTCGGTCTTTGATCTGGAAACAATCAAAAGCTGTGTTTTGGTAGAGTTGAAATTGACCAGGTTTTGGTCACCCCAATCGGCGACATTTTTTGGTTCTTTATTCACGTTTATGGCAGCGTCTCTCCGGGCGGGATTAATTCGTTCGTGCATTTTACCTTTTGAAGGACGGTGGCTCGAACGACTTGTGCAGAGTACTATCATCTGCAAAACTCTTTATTGGGTTGCTGGTGGTTTTCAACAATTCGTTGATATAAATCAAAAATAGGGTTGGGAACAATACTGAGCCTTGAGGTACACCAGCGTTAATTAGTTTAGACTTAGAAGAAAATCCGTCTAAGGAGACGGAAATGTATCGGTTGGTTAGAAAATTTTGAATCAGCCATTTAACGATGTTTTGACAGATCCGAGGTATGTGAAGTTTTCCACGCGTTCTACTTCGAATTTCGCAATCGTCAATATCTAGCTTTTGCGGAATATACGTTGTTGGATGTTGTTTGAAGTTCTGCACCAATTTGAGCATGGGAGTAACATACAGGGCAAAATTCGATCACATGTTGGTTCACGAGACGATGTATAAAAACTCCAATGCCCGTTCACGCTGCTCCTAACATGGAGAGCAGATGCTTGAGTTGCATTGGTTTTAAGGACCCGTGATTCGCTGTGATATATAGTATCATTGAGTATAACCAGTATTTACTCTGTACCTTCCCATTACACCTTACTTAATTATGTTAGCGTCACCCAGGTAGGTCTGACGCAGGTTGCCAAGGTAACCGTCCTACGATGTGGACGTACAATTTCGGCTTTCCCTACCATATTTGTTATGGTGACTAATATAAAATTTGAAAATAAAAACTATTTCTATGAAAATTTATCTAGTGTCTGTTTGTGAATTGATCAATTGAGAAGCAACCTTAAATAAATTTCCGTGATCGGAGGTCACCAAACAGCTCAATTTACTAGAATACAAATATCGTGCAAAAACAGCTGATGCATAAACGATATTAATATATAGGGATTATATTTTTCTATATGTAATTAAATTGTAAGTTGAGAAATATGTAATTATTTTTATCAAAATTAAAGTGTTCATTTTAATTAACTTATTATTGTTTCAAGTAACAATTATTTTTGTTTACATCTGAAATATTAATAAGTTGACGTTTTTTTTTCATTAAAATATTCAAAAGAGATAAGTAATATGATCAGTTGTTATTAAATACTTTATATTTTTATTAAATTTTGTATAAACAAAACTAATTAAATGTCAAAGTCTCGCCAACACTTTCCCAAACTTATAAAATAAAAGTTAAATCTTTTTTGAATTACGGTTCGACAATTTGTTGACCTCTTCTCCAAAACAATTTTATGATCCTTTGATGAAATTTTAATTACAAAATCTATATAATCCCTTGTGAATTGTTGTTGTGTTTTTTTTTGTCATAAAATTAAAGTCAACAATTATTACATCAACACTTTGTGAACAGGATACCAACCAACAACAACAACGGTGACCGTGAAACAGGTAGCTATTTTCTCTTCTTTTGATTTTAATTTGGTTACCAACATTTGTGTTATATTTTGAATGATTTTATGGAAAATAAATTGTAATTCATTAAATTTAGTATTTTTAAGAGTCGAATCAAATTTTGATTAAATAAAAAATTTATGAAAATGTTTATACTTTGATTGGTCGCCATTACGATTAACATGAATTTTGACAGTTTATATTTGACGATATAAAGCTTTGGATACAATTTCGATTAAATTGTCATTTATATTCACAATAACATAACAGGTGTAAACAATTTTATACTATTAACTTATTACCTATAATCAACAGCACTATCCCTATTTAGCTTTTAATATTATGTTTTTCTTTTCTTGTAAGGCTTTATAATTATATTACTCAAGCTTATTAGACCATGACTCCCTATGAATACAATTTTATATTGTTTTTGACTTTCTTTCAAACAATGATTTTTGCATGATTGCCGCTAATCAACCATGCGTTTATATATAGTTTCAATCATTGTTACATGAGGCTGAATATGCATTCTTAAAATTTATAAACATATCCATTACATATATACAAACAAATTATATACATATATATCTGTCTTTTAGTTTGAAAAGATCAAGTTTTGGGTAATTAAACCATTCTTCTAGATGCTGCAATCAATATTTACGGTTAAAATCAAAGAATACCGCTGATTGGGTCCTGATCATGAGTGTAACGCTTTTTCCCTGGGATTACTGGTCCGTTAAATTTTTCGGCCTCGCCAAGCTTTTGAGGTAGAGCTAGATTTTTTCCTTATTAGTTTTTCTCATTGATCATTTTCTTCAACTAAATGCAATCCTGGATCAACCTGGAATTATCTAGACATTTGTAGAACTAAGCACAATTCGTTGGATATGGGAACGATTAGAATTTTCTCGCGATCTGTGTAGAGGATTGTTATATGTATTTAAGTTTCAACTATTTTCTCTGAACTCTGTGAAGTTGAAATGATAACGTTACTCTGGCTTGGAACTTTTACTACTCCCATTGCAAACATCAAAATTATAATGGTCCGTAGTCGTCTCAGCTTGTGTAAAATTTAGTAACGTTGGTTGTGGAACAGTTAGATTGGCTATTTCGGTCGATTTCGACATTATAAATTAGTTTGAAAAGCACACAATTCACCCTTAATCGTTCTTAACGTAAGAGTAAATTTTTTTTTATTTCACTCCTTTGGAGTCGATTATGCTATATTCATTCATTCCGTATGCAGAAAAAGAAAATTAGTACTTTTTCGTCATATTTTTTGTACCTGTGATTCCGAACAATTAAATAAATATTTATTCGATACCTGTTTAGTTGTTTGGTATTATGAAAATTAAATGACCTACAATGAAAGACATCAAATTTTATACTAATGAGAATTGAGAAACAAAAAAACTACCATAAAAAACTATTTTTCCAATTCAGTTTAAATTCAATTCAGTTTAAATTCAATTCAGTTTAAATTCAATTCAGTTTAATCGTTGTCTTTACCTTTTTTAATATTCGAGAAAGGGACATGCGCATTAGTTTGAATTTATTATTTTTTATATATTCAGAACAAAAATGTTTTTGTTGTTTTTTTTTATAAAATACAGTCAAAAAAATTTATTTTAGAGTTCAATACAATCAAATAAATTGTTTTATTGTGTTCCGCAGCATTCACACAACAGAATAAAATTAATAGCTGTTTATTTTATTCTATTAAGACAATAATTGAAATTGTTGAATCGGAGTGACGTGAATAATCCATAATATATGTTTTAAATATTTTTAATAATTACAAAAACACCAATTTTTTTATTCACTTATTTTTTATTAACCACCGGTTTCGATTTTCAAAAAATTATCGACAGGTTTAATTTGCAATTGCAAATTAAACCTGTCGATGATTTTTTGAAAATTGAAACCGGTCGTTGCAATTGCAAATTAAACCTTTCGATGATTTTTTGAAAATCGAAACCGGTCGTTCATAAAAAATAAGTGAATAAAAAAATTGGTGTTTTTGTAATTAATATTAAATACTAAGGTTTTTGTAATTATTAAAAATATTTAAAACAAGACTAATAACACAAAAAATTATGTTTCTAAAAAACAAAAATAAACATATATTTATAGTTGTGGAAGGATAAAACAATTTATTTGATTCTGAAATAAATATTTTTGATTTTTATAAATAATTTGATTGTATTTTATAATAAAATCCACAAAGACATTTTCGCTCTGATTATATAAAAAACAATAAATTCAATCTGTTGAGCATTTTCATTTCTCTGAATTTTAATCTAGCTTCTCTTTAGTTATCGAGGACTCCAGTCTGTTTCGGATTCTCTGCTCTAGGGACAGGGTCATTCGGTGCTTCCTTTTTAATGTTTTAAAATATATGTAATTCATTTTCGAGGAATCTCAGGAACCAACTAGTGTCCACTGGGTTCGCGCATCGATGGATCATATGCATCCAACCTCTCGCTAACCACTAGGTGGTTTTTGTGGTTATTTATGTCTTCTTTTGGTAGTTTGTTGTATGGTACAGGACTCCGAAGCCATCTTGCTGTCCTACCGAAGGTGCTGTTGCCAGCGCTAGTCTTCCACTATGGTTGTTCTTTGTTTGTTTTGACATTTTTTTATTACTTCATAATCCGACGACTAAAAAAAATAACGGTCAGGGTCCTCCATGCGGTAAGACAAATTATCGAAGCAGCTGCGTGAGGACCAAGACTGTATAAATGGCATCAAATTTTAGGTTGCTTTAGTGTTTGGTATTTCTAGAGTTTGTCGTCGGGACGATCTAACTAAAATGACAATAGATGAATAGAAGACAATAGAACTATCCTAATAGTGAAACTCCCCAATACCAAAACCGCAGTCCAACGTAAATTTATTGTGTCAAACGGCGGAGAACGAGATCTCGATTATTTAAGCTGTTACCGTAAATATGTGACTCTTCGCCCGTTAAACTCGACGACGAGGCGATTTTTTTTTAAATGCGAAAAAGACGAAAGCACAAATCGTATCGTAGGAATGAACACATTTGGGAACCTGCCAAAACGTATAGCAGAATATTTAAATTTGCCTGATTCCGCTTTATACACTGGTCACTGATTTCGAAGATCCTCGACAACTTTACTAGCAGATTCTGGGGCCGACATAACTTGTCTAAAACGTCATGGCGGTTGGAAGTCTACTGCATTAGCAGAGGGATATATTGAAGAATCACTAGAAAATAAAGCTTCATTATCTCATAAAATTCTTGGAAAAAGCAACAACCGGATATTATCAGTAATAACCATAGCGTTAGAAGTACGCTAGCTAGTAACAAAATAGATTCAGGAATTAAAATTGAAAATTGTCAAAACTGTCCAATAACGTTTAATATTATTCATAATAAATAATTTTTTTACAGGATGTATAAATTTAGTATCAGCTCGGCGAGCGGCAATAAAACATCGATATGCTCGCCAAGCGGCAAATACAAACTTTCAAACATCAACTGACAGCTTGAAAAGCCTACTTTCACTATCGGGCGTAGGAAAGAGGTTTTTATGTGTTGTGGTGACACGTATTGTAATTCCTACTACTCAACATAATTTTATTTAAAAAAATATATCAAGCTTATAGTGAAAAACAAAAGATTTAAATTCAAAGCAACTGCAAAATAATAAATCGAGCCACGCAATAATTCATAAAACAAAAAACCATTATTTTGCTACATCACACAATTTTTATAAACAGAAAAAAAAATGACAAACCAAAACATACGTAAAGAAGTTTTTAACGGTAAATTATATATACATACATATATATGAATGGAATCAACAATGAAACCAAGTTTCCGGTTGACATTAAACATCATCAGTTATCACGTGAATAGATTTTGAAAAAAAAAGAGAAGAAATAATATATTTTATTACATTTTTATGTTAATGCTTTTTGTGTTATTTTTTTATTGTTTAAGTACACAAACAAAAATGGAGTAGTTTAACCTATTTTGATTTTGTAGTTGACCTGTTTGAGTATTTTAACATCAATTTGTTTTATGGTTATGATTTATTTATTTTGTGGTAAGATTAAGGGGAAACTTAACATCTCATTTTTGTTTTTATAGTAAGTGCGACCACTTAAATTAATATTTTTCTAATATAATGTATGAGACCATGGTTTAGGAACTATGAACAAAAAATCAATTTAGTCTTCATTTAATTACCTCAGTGATTAATTTGTTAGGAAACTATAGATATTGGAATTATAAGTCACTAGAAATGAATGTATTCAATTGGATAGAATGAAAAATTGCTCTGTAAAGCGAAAGATCCGTAACAAAAGTTTTATCCCAATTCTTGTCGGTTCGGGAATCGAACCGGCGTCCTTCTGATCAGATTTAATGGTTCAACTCTGATCAGAAGGAATTCAACCAACTCGACCAGCGGCGAGATAAAAATTTGTTTTTGGACGATCGACTTAACATCGCAATTGTTTTAATTCATTTTTAGTGTAAATTTTTGTCTTATTTTTTTATTAATTCTACGAACACGTTTTACCGTTTTTCATGCTTCAACCAAGTTGACATTGAATGAAGAACATTATGGATCTACGAATATGTGTATTAAAATCTTGAACTATAGATTGGTTTTTCAAAATGTGTGTTTTTGACCGGCTTATATCGTCGCTTTAATAATGAAACAACGTATGCTATTTATACGTTGTTTTTATATAATAGGTGCGCTGCATTCCCCATAAGGGTATCTTTGAATTGGCGTTTTTACATTTTCGAATTATTTTATGACTGGGGGTAAGAATTAATAAATTATAAATTAACGTCCATGCAAATGCATGCGCACATCAAACTTTAAACTCAAATATCTCGAAACTATACTTTTGCGTATACGTCATTTCATTATTAAAGCGACGATATATTGCCGTGTTACATTATAAGTTGTATATCAAAATTGAAGTATGTATCGACAAAAGTTGAAGGATGATTGATTTCAATAACATTCGATAAACGTAATTCCCTTCTGGATGCGATCAGTTTATAGTAAGCAAAAACCGCCATTTTTTATTAAGTATTCCAAATCTTAATTGTTTCACAACAACAGAAAAACTATACAGCAAACAATATACCAATAGCTTCAGAAGCTGCAATGGTTGATCGTAAATTCCAGTATAATGCAGCATCCAAAATAATACACAATATTTCTATTAAATAACACTTAACACTTTATTCAGAATTAAAAATTACTTTACACAATTACACATTGCAATTTGAAATGTTTACACTATCGCAGTCTAATTTAAAACGACATTCTGTTCTGTAAAAGAAATTCCATAAATATAATTTTAATTTATATAAATAGTCTAGGTAAATCCAAAATTCTGAGAATAATCGTCATTCTTTTGCTTGTATATTATTTCATGTTTTTGTTTTGTCGATTCTTCTTCTTGGAATTTGTAAAACATGATTAGCTAGAATGTTGTATAGGGCGAATTTGATATCGAATACAATTTTGATTTATATTTCGTTGCGTTTATGTAGAATCGAAACAAGTTTTGTAACGATAAGTAGGGCCTAAACCTCTTTAATCATAGCCCTACTGTTTCACGCCATTTGCAATAAACAATGAACATTGCCATATGCAAAAAATTGGTTTAGTGTTTTTGATTAAATTTTTTTGAATTTTATGGCGATTTTTTTGAATTTTTCTATATTGAGTCTTAATTTCAAAATGACGCTACCAGTTCACGATTTTTTTTGTTCTAAAAAATGAGTTAGGCTTCTATATCGGGAGTTTTGGTAGGGCCCAGGAATGTCAACCTCAATAATCTTTTGATGTTTATTTTTAAATCCTAATTTACAGTTTATTTTCTTATTTTTAATGCTGTTGAAATTCCTGTTATTTCATTTAGAGTTACATTTTGTTTTACAATTTGGTATAGAATAGAATTACATCTCACAATTTTGGGCCAGTACTCGTAGATATTTGATATTTCATATTTAATTCTTTAAAAAATTCTTCAGAAAGTTACTTATTGCTCTACGTCTTCAAAAGGAAAAAATAATTATTTTTCTTTTTCCTTGCAAGAATTTTTGACATTAAATTAATTTGAGTTCAGTGTGACTGCCACCAAAAAAAACCTATACGTTTACACGAGCACAAATTGCATTCTCTGCTAAAATATTGAAATTTTTATTCAGCAAATGTTGGTGGTTCCTAGTGCATGAACCAGCCAAGTCTGTTGCGATTCAGACACGTTGCATTAACCAATCGCAGAAATCGGCTAAGTGAGCTGCAGTAAAGTCCAGTGGGTAACTGTTCAACGGTCCGGTTCTTAGGTCCAGTGGGTACCTTATCGAAGAGTTTTCGAATGAGGTCAGGATTGTTCAGATGATCGTGTAGCCTTCTACTTTGCTGTACATATTCTGCACCGTTAGTGCAAATATTGGTAATGTTTTTGAAATTACCATTCTTGCTACCGAAAATTCGATATTCTACTATTAACACGTTCTGAGCCTTTAATGAATGCAATGCAATGTCCTCTAAAAGACTGCCTTTTTTGTTGAGGTATTCTTTCTCAATACAAAGTGTTGCTAGTTGCAGTTCTTTTTCTCCTTGCAGCTTCTTTAAAGCAAGTTATCCTCTTGTGGACGATCATTTCGAGACATCGGAACCTGAAGTGACTGAAGATTTCTTTTGACTTCTAGAATGGCTACCACTTCATGTAACGAACTGGGTATGTATATATGGATTGACACTTAATTGTTTCTCTTTAGACAGACCGGTTCTAGACTGTGAACATACCGTATTTCTAATTGTATATGACAACTGAAATGCAATTTTAGTAATGTAAAGCATGGACCTGTAAAGCATGGACTCAATATGGTACCTCCGAATGGAACACTTTTCGATGGTGTTGTCTTCCCTATTCTTTGAGGTGGTAACTGCAGTGAGTTGCTTGGTTGCCATTGAGTTAAAGTTTGATTTCCAAAACTTAATACTCTTCTTCAAAAGGAGGATTCTTGCTCGAGGAAGAACTTGCTCATGTCAACTGGGTTTCGTGACGATAATGGCACAGCCGTAACTAGTAAGTTGGAATTATTGAGTATTTATCCATATGAGAGCATTTGAGAGAAGACGGTGTTGATAATTCCTCCGATGAAGATTGTTTAGAAGAGGTCATCATAAATAGACTCAAGTCAGAATTGATTAAGGTCCCTAAAAATGAAAGCGTCTGACTCGATAGTATACTGACCTTGCCTTCTAAAAATGACTGACCTGAATTTCTAAACCAAGTTCCAAGATCACTTGGTGATCCTTCTAGAGGGCACTCTAGATGAGACACAATATTAGAGTTGCTTGGTGTACGTCCTTTCTGCTGTATGCATTTATTCACTGACTTCGAAATATCCCGTCTTCCCTGATGATATGTGTTGATACAATGTACCACCAATGTCATTTTGTGAATTGTGAAACCTATAAATTCGGCGTAATTTGTGTCACTCCCTGAACATGTAATTTGACGCTTCCTAGATCCCGAGCAGATGGGATTGGATCAGCTGTCGATCATTCTTTCTAGTCTACTAGTTCCCTGCGCTTTCCATAAATCCTGATATTCCATCCGTTACGCTTACGCATGAAAAATGGTACCAAATTGCATATTTATCACACGCTGCCATTGCCATATTATCTGGCAACCCGGCAGATTTTTTTGTATCTGCAGATTTAATTTATCTCCACTTAGTAAATTTTTTTGTATTTGTTAGCAAAAATTAAATTTGTAAAAGAAGCTTTTTACTTTAAATGGAGAGCGAGCTTGACAAAATTACTTACAAAATTATTTGTATGCATGTGTTGTTGTATGTATGTATGTGCCAAGATGCGTGTTTTTAATTTGTGTTATTTATTTTTATTTTATGTTATTTATGCATTGAGTAAGTGTTCCTTGTATCGTTTTATTGGTTTGCTACCTGTTTGACCTATGTAAAAAAGCATACATATGTAACATTTTAATTTGTTGAATGACGGTATATAGTTTCTATTATATATTTCTTAATTGATTTTGTTTGTTGTGTTTAGTAATAATTTATAGCTTGGAGCAGTTGCAAAATATTTTAATGATCTGACGAGTATACTTGGTTTATCAGTTTTGCCAATCTTGTAATTCTGGGTGTAATTGGATTGATTTGTTTGTGCTATTTATTATTTTGGTCAGTTCTGTAGAATATTCATCTAATAATCTGTCATGAAGACGTGTCTTTTTAACGTCTTATTAAATTTTACTTACCCATACTAGCATAAATTATCATATTATATTCAACGAATAGAATAATGACAATTATATATGTAATTTATTTTAGTTAACCTATTCATCGCGGTCACAATTTAATATAATATAATAATTTCGTTCATGTCTATACCTATAAATAAACATACATTGACATATTTTTTCTGATATATTTTATTAACTTCATCAAATCTTATTCAACAACAAATCATTTAAATAATTTAAGAAAGCATAAAACAAAAACAAATGATATGTTATATGAAAACTGATTCTACAAAACAATTTGAAGTAACAAAAAAAAAAATAACTAAGAAAATTAACGGAAGTCATGTAATAAATTGTATATATTATTTTATTTAAAATTTTCTTATTTATTTTATAGAATTAAGGTTTTGATTTTAAGAAAATTATACGAATTACTTCTTATGTAAGATATTTTTGTTTTCTATTAAGTAACTGTTCTTTTTCTTAAAAGTGAAGTGTGAGTTGTTTTGAGATTTCTTTTGTGTTTTAAAATTTTTTATTTAAAAGCTTTTACACCAACAATCTTAAAACATTAACTGTTTAAAATTTCGTTGAAGCATTTTTCTTCCATGTCTTGAGAATTTGGTTTTTTAATCTCATCACGTTCTGACCCGATTTATTTGGTTGATGACAGCTGTAGTTGTGTTAACATAAAGGTTACAGCCTGTATCTGGTTTATTTTTTCTCAGCACAACTTTTCTGTACTGTAACTGCTTCATTGCCTGATTAAACAACATGAGTTGGTAACTCTCAATATTTTTTAAAAACCAGTTACTTAAGTTCATTTGAAATTTTACTACAAAAAACAATTTTCACTACTTAAAATCCCACCGCTGTCACCTAGGCTACATGTTTACCCTGAGTTGATTTCTTTTTCAATTCCGTAAACATTTTCAGTTGGTAGATGTCTGTTTCCGTATAGTTCAAATTTGTAACTGATTTATTTTTTTGATTTATTTTATTTTAAAAGCCAAGTTTTAATTTATTTCAAAAGCCAATTTACTAATTCCTTTTTGATTTTACTACAAAATACTATTTTCATTATTTTAAATCCCACCGCTGTCACATAGACTACACATTTACCCTAAATTGGCTTCTTGGTTAATTCAGTTAAAATTTTTAGTTAGTACATGTCTGATGCTGTATAGTTTCTCGTACATGAAGATAACGGACCAACATAATACGGCTGGTACTATTTTTTGGGTGGAATATGTCTGATTTAGAGAAGCAATTTTTTTTTATAAGGATTTGATATGATTTATTGTTTCTTGGACAACTTTTGTGTGGAATCTTTTTACACTATTTATGTTGTTTTGTCTATATTTGCAATTGTAGTGTCATCTGTGATGTCATTTACGAAGTTTGATATTTTGAAAAG
>OY856188.1:286003290-286044669 GCA_963693315.1 Diogma glabrata
CCTCTCTCTCTCTCTCTTTCCCTCTCTCCCTCGATGCCACAATTAGTAAATTGTAAAGCAGGTGTCACCCGTTCGGAAGGTAAATAGCCAATCAACTGCGAACTGATTTTATGTGCGTGTTTTACAAAGAAAACAAATTATTTTAGCATCAATCTGAAACGTGGAACTTTTCACGTTTGGAATAGATGCCTAAGGCGTCTATATATCCAAGGGATTTATAAATTTAACAATAAACGAATGTATTAAGGTTTTTCCTTTTTAACGCGGACTCTACAGAAGAACGATCTCGAATTCAACACTTTATAATTTAAAACCTATTTACACTTTTCGAAAACAATAAAAAAGAACAATTGTAAATTAACAAAAATTAAGATAAATAAGCTTACATTATTATAACTGCTGATCTGCTTCGTCAGACAATGTTCCTTTCTCAACTTCATTATGTCGGACACACATCCAGCACCGCATTATTCCATTTAATACATAATTCACTCTGCATTAAACGTTTTCTATAATATCATACAACATAAGCCGATTCATATTGCCTTTTAAATACAATGCCTTATATACCGATCCATAATTTCCTGCTTCGCTCCTAATTTGCATATACATAATATCAAATATTACTTCTGGGCAGTATGTCAAACTTTCCTCTGGTAAAACTCCCCTTTTCCTTAATTCACTCGTTGATTTATTGGGAGACATAACTTCCTTTGTATGTCACAACTTATATAAATGAAAACACAATCCACTTTACGTTTTCCATTATAATAGAAACATCAATCATATATAAATAAATCTTTTTCTTTACCAAACATTTATTTTATTGTAATATCACAGGTTGAATTAATTGATTCAAATTTACACGATCATCTGACAAGGACTTCATTTGAAATCATATTTTACAATTCTTTTACAAAATTTTATTTATAAATATAAAACAGACACAAACATATAATTCATTTTTTTTTCTTCGGTTTTTTTTTAATTTCTTTTTTTCCATTATTATTAATAGCACAAGAGCCAAGATTTTACATTTTAATCTTAATTACAGTTTTTTATAATTTTTTATAATTTATAATATTTAAAACAAAGTAAAAAAAGAGAGTGATTGTTTGTTGATTGCATGAACTCTCCCGTTTCGTTTTATTTAGCAAAGAGATAAAAGAAAACAATTATTATTCGAAATATGTGTTAGAGAGAATTCAAACATATAAAAAACTATTATACCCTTGATGATTTTTTACAGGAAGTCCGAAGATTATGTATACTGATTGTTTGGTAATAATTAATGTTAATGAAAAAATGTAATGTAGACGTATTATTCATGAAAATGGAAATGTTTGATGGTTGAACAGGAATTTAGTTTCTACTATTAATTTGTTGTTCTAGAGTTGGTGTAGATTTTCTCATAAAATGCTACCTGTTAAATGTCCCGTAATTTGGCGGGCATAACAAATCTTACTTTCGCACGGTCACCGAGTTTCCAATATTTCTGCTATACTAAGTTATTTGTTAAAGTGGGGCCGGCATGTAGATTGTTATTGTGAGTCGTCCAAATAAGTCGTCCGGAAATCACATTGGTTTGATAACAATATGATGGGATATTTACTATCGTTTCCGCAGTCCGTGTTGAAAAAACGACCACCGACTCAAAGTGTAGCAGTGGAGTCCAAGAATGGTGTTAACCATAACAACAAAACAGACGGTTCATATCGCCAAGGTGAAACGTTTTTTGTTTTTTTTTTTTTTTCAAATTTTCACTCTCAACTTAAATTATTATCTTAAATTATGAGCCGATCGCTATAGTTTTCTTTCAATCTTTCTAACATTTCCTTTTCTTGGGAGAAGGTTAAAGTCTTACTTTTTTGACATAGAACACCATTTTTTCTTTAATTTTATGGCGGCAGAAAAAGTTGCGCCATTTTTTTCAATATTTTTATGGCGGCAGCAAAAGTAACATAACATGAGATTGTGAATTGATAAAAATATGGTGAAAAAGACCAAAATATTTGTTATTTTTTCAAACAAATTGTATAGCTATGACAACAAAAAATAATAAATAAGTTGAAAGATTGCTTTGGTAAAAAATTTTATTTTTAATATAATTTATACAAATCTTAAATGTTTTTTATTTTTTTAAACGTAATTATGACGATAATAAATCATATTTAAAAAAATATGTGTATGTTTAATCATATTCAAAAAACGGTTTTGTCAGAGCTTAAAAAACTGACACATATTGCCTTAGAAGATTTTTAGTCATTGCCAGAAATTGAAAATTTAAAGTTTATTTAAAAGATTGCATAAATTTTAACTGTTTGTGTGATATATTTAACAATGACTATCGTTTGGACGTGAGCGGTGTTATGACGTTATTGACTTGCTAAAAAGCCCATTACTCGCTAGTACGTAATAAATTTATAACTTTAAGTCATAATTTTAATCATTGAATGTTTTAGCATCAATTTACTATTCGATCTCCATGCAAACACTTAAACTGATTTTAAATGGCTTAATAAAAACAGGTTCTTTATTCGATGGCTATGATTTTGTGTTTTGTTCTTTTAACTGTTCACGCAGAGATATTGGTCATTAATTAGCAGTTAGCACAATAATTAAAATCGCTTGTCGAATTTTGTTTTAATGTCCATTTTTTTAAATTTAATTAAATTTTTCGATACAGAAATAACAAAAATGTTAATTATGTTCTCGATTTTATTTATATCTTCGATATGAGTAAAATTGTTAGGTGGGAATTAAGTCAGAATTAATAAGTAATTTGCATGTATTTTGAGGTGCTTAAACAATTATCAGAGACTGAAGATTAAAAGTTTATCTAAAAGCGCTTGTGTAATGTGTTTGAAAATGTCAATCTTTGTGCGTTGTCATAGCAATTTTGGCTTACTAACAATTTCTTTACGCATAAGTGCGTAATAAGCTCATTCCTAAACTCTCTACTAAAGAATTTAACCTTATAAAAATTAATAATGAAACGGTTTAGATTAATTTTATAAATAATTTTCTTTTCTTTTATTTTCAGGTAATTACCATTTTCCTTATTTTCCTAGATATAGAGTTTGTTATTTAACATATCATCTTTATAATTGATTTCACAAGGGATGAATGAATGAGGTATCCACACACAATATGATAAAGGTATTTCAGTCACATGAAACTAATATTTAACATATGCGATTAGTTTAAAACTTATGCAAAAATCTTTAACATTCAAATAACTAAAAGTCAGAAAACACTTTCATACATACATATTATGTGTATAATAGTTATAATAAAAAAACGAATAAGAGATAATCGCAAATAATGGAAGTAAAAGCCAATTAGTTAAAATCGTTAAAAATAAATGATGAGTTGGAATTTAAATATTGTAAAATCACAAAATTTAATTATTATTTAAATCATAAAATTTGTATAATTGACAAAGAAAAATCGAAAAGATCACGTCCGTCTATTCTAATATGTTTTTAAATTTTAAAAAGCTTATTCGCTAGAATTGGACTTTATTCGAACTTTTATTTGTTAAAATAAAATTAGATATATTAATCTAAAACTTTTGCGAATTTAACTAAACAAAGGTAAGGTACTTTCGTTTTGTTTTGTTCTAGTGTTACATTTAATTATATCATTGGTTTTAATGAAATATAGAATGAAAACTGAAATATGACTAATTATAACAATTAATTTAACAGTCAACGTTTTGACAAATAGTGTAGCTATTTTTATACTTCAAAATTTATAGTTTTTTTTAAATTTAAAAATTATCGATTGAATAGTTGTGTAACGGGTTATGCAAATTTTTGGATTTTGGTTTGCAATCGGTACATGGTGGTACGGTATATAGAATGAAATGCGAAGACGAAATTGGAGAAAATATATTGTTTTGTTTGGTTTGTAGCTGGTAAATCTATAAAAAATGACGATTAAATTTAGATTTTTTTGTTCAATAAAATGTGTTGTGTAACAGGGATTAATTAATTAGAATATGAGTCGAAATTTAACATAAATAGTTTTGATCTTAACGCAACTTTTTGGTTTTTATTTAAATTTTTGTGGAATGAAACCACGACAAGAAATTTTACAGAATTGTTTCGATGACTCACAAAATAGATTAAGCTGGAAACAGGTGCGGCGCTTGATTATGAAATTTTGCTTCAAATAACACATAACACATAAGTTTCTATTTAATACAACTTAAAACTTTTGTTTACAATTAAAATTCACTTTATTTTTATTTACATGATTTAATGTTTCGCTTACAATTAAGTTAGTTCTGTCCAAAATAACCTGTTTAAATAGTATTCCGTCCGTTCTCGAAGAATTCGATCGAATTTTACAATTCTTTTATTCGCAATATTCTTTAAAACAAAATAACAAATAATTTTTATTTTTTATTGTACTGTACCTTTTTTAGAAAAGAGATATTACAATATTTTGCAACAACAAATACAGTTCAAATATTATTGTTGTTGTGTCCTTCCAAAAAAATAATTACAACAACTATTGTATTTGTTTCATAATCATTCTAATGTTGATGATGAATTTACTTTCGTGATGTTGTATAGAGTTTTAATAAAATTGTATTGTAAAATCTACTTTGAAAAAAAAACAGATGTTAAACTATAGCCTTAAACAAGTTTTGCCTTGAAATAATTTATAACAGATTTACTTATATTTTATATTTTTGAAAATATCGATTTATTTCAAAGTTTGTTGTAGTAATATATGGACCATAACAAATAGATTTTCTTTTCTCACAAAATCTTAAAAAAAAATTTGTATGAAAACATAAACAAGTATTTTGTATTTGTTTAGTATCAATTTATTTACTGGTAGACTTTTTTCTCTCAAAATCAAAATAAGAAATTGTGTCTTTTTTATAACCTAATTTTGCAGTTAGGTGAAAAATAAACACTATTTCTTATTTTGTTTATGGAACGTTTCGGATTAAAAATTTTTAGAATAACGATCGGTTGATCGATTTTTCAAGATTGTACGGAATTTAGTATTTAATCAGGTACTTTTAGGGAGAAGTAATTAATTGGAAATGAAACGCTTTGTTTTGAAAGCGCCATTTTGAAAAATTCCAAAACACTACGTGTCATTGTAAAAAGGACACTTAGAGAATTGGATTATTATAAGAAATGTACGTAAATCCTGACCATGGGAATCTCTTATTTTATCACAAAATATATCAATTAAAAATCTATCGCACAAAGGCGATTTAAACAAAATTAAACTAACATAGAAAAATAATTTAGGACAACAAACTATTCAAGAACAAAAAAAAATAAATTGTATAAAATAAAAGCTTAAATCAAAAGCTTACATCAACTACTATCCATTAAGGTCCATATTAAACCCAGGTAAATTATTTACATCTCCATAAAAATCAGTTGATGTTCTTTATAAGTCACATTTTAAATATACAATATAATGTGATGAGAGGTGGAATTCTTTTCATCAATTTTACTAGCTGTAAATAATGCCGAGACTCACAATAATTCCAATTTCTTTTTTTTAAGAACACAAATGGAAACTATTTCAATGAAACATGTTTGACTTACGGCATCAGCGCTATCTTTAAAAATTGTATTTCTTAATATTTTTAACTGTGCAAGCAAAATCTTTATTGTTATTTTTTCCTTCTGACCTTTTTTCAATACCTTTCCAACGTTCACAAAATAGTTGATATCGATAAGCCATTCTCTTGCAATTTGATTTTAAAGTTTTCCTAAATTTAAATTTCCAGAACTCTTTCGGATGTTCTAAAATTAAATACCAAAACTTGTCTAAAAAAACTTCTTTCTATTTCACCTATCTATACTATTTGTATCCCAAATAAATATAAACTCGATGAAAAATAATTCAGTTCAGCGTCGGTCGTTCTGAATTCTGATCACGAATTTCATTCATATACAATATGCATATATATTAAGTATAGATCATTAAAAATGTTAAATCTCGTTAATCCAACCTTGCATAAATTAACGATTTTAATTTATTGTTGTATAATTAAATTACAATAATTACAAAATCCTCCTCTGTCAATCGGTGTCATTTTATTTATCTCTCACATTCATTTTATTGTTGAAATGATGCTTGAAACATATATAAAAAAAACTTTTATAACTGGTACCTGGTACAAGCCGGTTTAATTATCAAAATAACAATCACAATCTTTCAACTACAAAAACAGCTTAAATCATTATATATATATTCAATTTTAAAACGAACACAAAAAAAGCTTTACGATCAAGATAATAATAGTACAAACGATCATCACGATCGACATTATAATATTTTTACAAAAACAAATTGTTTGTGGTCATGATGATGATGATGATAATAATAATAATAATATTTCTCTTACAGTACTATAAAATTAAAGGGAATAAAAAAGCAAAAGCTTATAATATTGTTGATCGTTCTAGAAATTAGTATTATATGTATAAGTTTTTCTCCATTAAGACTTGAGGATTGTGATGTTGTTGATTAATACGATATGAGTTATGACATGTTTTCGGCACTAATAATTTCATCTAACCTCAATGATATTAATTAGATAATTAAAAATGGATCATTCTTATTAGTAAATATTACACGCGATGATCAATTGTCCAATCAACCATTTTCATATTCGATTTTCAAAAGTTTATTTTTAATTAAATCTAAATTAAATTTTCATAATTAATATTATTTTAATGATTTTTAAATGATCATAGATGATCAATATTTTACTTGTATATTTTTGAATTTTTTTATGATCGGACAAACGGTTTAAAAAAAATTAGAAAAGAGAAAATAAAAAACAATTTGATTGCAATCTTAATTTGGATTTAAATTTTCTTTGATTGTAAAAGGAAATGAGAGTGTTAAGTGGTTTGTATATAAAGTTGGGTTTGGTTAATTGAAATTAAAGAGAGACAAGCAATTTAGTATTGATCTGGAGGGTTTTGTTGAATATTTTATTTAGTTCAGGGTGTTAGTTTATGAAGTATGCTACCTATAGTTCCTGTGCTCACGCCGATTTTATGTGATGATTAACACATATTTTCTACTTTGTGATGCGCCTGTCCTTGACGAGTTCGAAAACTTTTGTTCTGCCATTTTTCTCGATTCGGGGCGTTTTCGTTCGACAAGCTCCGAAAAATGTCGATTGCCCAGGATCTTGTAAATTTTTGTTTTTTTTAACTATGGGGGTTGGATATTTGATTTAGAACACGAGGGTAATCTTGTCCGACAAAAGGACTGCTATTGTCTAGTCTAACTTTTCTGCTTTGGACTTTTCTGCTATTGTCTAGTCTAACAACCCAAACCCAAACTTGTGAGATTCAGTGCGACCTTATAATGTGAAATTTAAATGTTGTTACGTAGAACACGCAAATGTAAAGCAGATATTAAACAGCAGTATTATGGAAGATATTCCGACTGTTAAATGACAAGAGGTTTTGCGCTTGTCCTTTTTTTTAAATAAAATGTGTGGTGTTCCGGGTAGGAGCTGCCAATGTTAAACAACGGACCAATCTCGGGCCAGTATTGGTGAGCAAAGCCTTGGCTAGTTAGCTTTGGGCCAGGCTTGGGCCAGTTGTAAATGCCTAGACTGAACCAAGGTTCAGTTTATTATATTACGCGTTATTAACAAGCATAATGCATTGTAAACAGGTGCAGGCCATATTATTTTTATCTTTATTTTCATATATGTTACTCTTTCCACAACCTCTTGCCACACATTTAAGGGAGGTCTGGAAAAAAATTGGTTTGGTTTGGTAGATCTGGCCTAAGTTTTGTTTGCCAGACTTGGCCCCAGAACATCAGTCAAAGCTTGGCCCAAGCTTGGGTCGTTTGAAAATGTTAAGCCTGGCCCAACCCCCAAAAGCTATGGCGCGGTCTTGGCCCAGGCTTGGCCCCTAAGCTTTTTCTTACCCGGGGTATAACAATATGAATTACAATACGTGTACACATTCAAAACCTTTAAAGACCTAGGTCCCACAACAATATGCGTTCTAAGGTGTTGATGGACGCAAGTTTTTTTCAGAATGAATATATAAACAATAAAGCCTCACACATAATAAAATGTGACATATAAGGGATAAGGGAAATAAAAATACAAAATTTTTTTTAAAAATTTGCAGAAACAAAACTAAAATAGGGTTTGTAATAATCCAGCTAGTGGCATATTCCTTAATCATGTTCCGCACAGTAATTCTCAATGATTTAATCCCATATACAGAGTAACATGATTTCCTTAAACAAGCAATAGCGAGCCATCATCAATTGATATGCCTTAACTTAAATTGAAGGTGCTACAGTTACCTGAAAAGTTCATCCGTCAGCAAGATATCACATTGTGTATTGAGCAAAATATTCTGTATTAGTCGGACTTCCATTTCCCTGTCTCTACCTATAGTACTATACTATAGCGTTAATCGAAAATGTATTTAAATGTTTTCAAAGAACTTCTCAACCCACTTGTTTATAAAAACAAACACAATTATTTAAAAAGTTGCGAAGTAAATCTGACACTTCTGGGAAGCCCGTATTAAATTCTTTTGTATTTTCTATTGGTTCTTTTGTCAAATTAGTGAAAACTAAAAAGGAAAGTGAATTGGAGTGGTTGAAATGTGGAATGATGGATTTATTTATTAAATTAAATATGAAAATAATATCACAATATTAGCAATCAATAAGAAAAATGAGAAATAGAATGAAAATATTATCCCAATATTATTCAACAGTAAATTTACTGAAAAGTTAGGAGTAATGATAAATTGTGAAGTTTTTTTCTTATATTAGTTTATGAATATGGATTATAAATTAGTAAAACCATTATAACTCTTAATAATTAAGTGAAACTTTAAGATTAAAGTAAATGAGGAAATCGTTTTGTATGTTAATGTAATAAGTAGTAACAAAGTGATGTAATCATTAAATTAAATGCTATAAAACGACCATATTTTTGTGTTTCTCGTGTTTATTATTATTGTGGGGTGTGAAATCATAGTTCTTTGGTGGAACTAATGGACCAGATTTAACTATTTTTATGTATTGGAAAATTCATCGGGAGTATCAGCACCATTAGAAGACATATTTATTGGATTGTAGATAACGGTAGGTAATATTGACGTAAAATGTGATCTGCGAAACCTTAAAAGGGTAAAATTGTTTTTTTATAACGTGAAAAATAAGGGCGAGGATGCATTGTTAGTGTAAATATTTGGGGGAGAGTAGTGGCAGGGCCGACCTCCTTTATATATTTCTGGAGATTCAGGGTGGTGCTTAAGGCACACCAATGCGATTTTGTGCAGTATCCATTTTCTTGTTAAGAGGTTGGCCAACAGAATTCACGTCAGCTTGAGCTAGCGGCGGGTAAATGCAGGTGTTGCATGCACGACTAATTGGTAAACCTACTGTAATGAAGTGCTTCTTCGTTGCGGAACAACGAAGAGGTTCAGCAGGTCGCGTACCTAGCGAGGTTTATTTATAGCCCCTTTTGACAAGCTTCAATCATTGGGATCGAGTAAGAATTCCTGCTACTTCAGCACAAATAACTGAAATGTACGCGATATACATGATACACACGGAAATGAAAAAAAAAACAAGTGAAAAAATGAGACTCTGGCGACCCCATTATGCGAAAGAACCGCGATCACCACGTCCAACCCCATAAGATAATACGCATTCACACTCTATCGCACCTCAGACACTCATACACACACGCACATATACACTGGTACATGCAATCACACCAGCTACCATACCCACATACGCTCATGTATACAAATACACACACACCCCTTTCATCAACGTTGTCTCGGCGCATACAGAAAATAAAATGAAACAAAAAACAAATGAAACTCCTATAAAACTGTTATTTTTCCTAGCATACCAATATATTCCGATTGAAGGTTGTATTTCAATATCCGGGATATATAACCATAAATGATTGATCAGGATATACCCCCTAGGGCCTAGGTCATTGATAATAGAAGATAGGATTGTGCGTAGTTCAAAATACTAACGGCATTTATATCTAAAGGCACTGTTCATCAAAGTAAGCTAATGAAATGCTCCGTAGATCGAACGGTGGTAACCATTAACTTGCTATGATAAGAATTCTTAAACCATTAAGCTTCGAAGTAACCAGAAATTATTTGAAGATGTAATACATAAGAAGAATAACCATATAATAGCACGTAGATAGGTTTATTACACTTCTATATTAATTTATAATTTTGATCAAAACAATAGGAAGACATTATCAAGATAGTGGATTTAGTATAATAACATCGGTATCGCCATATACATTCCTCGACTCACATCCACCCATTCCGCACCCGCAATCACACGCTTACGCATTCATTCACACTGAGTACAAATTAAAATCAAATAAAAGCAAACTCACCCCATTATATAGTCCAATCCCGTTCTCGTAATCGTTTAGCTAGTCATCATCCTCAGGTCTATGCTCGAATAAATATAGCGTTAAATGATGATAATATTTGCATAGGTTGAGTCAAGCACAAGTAAGATGGATGTATTATAGATGATACTTCCCTTCAAAACAACTAATAATTTCGCAGTGTCGATACAGTTAGTTACCCAGCGTGGTTAAACTTCGTGCATTATAAGTTTGTCAAAAAAATGTTGTCAAGTGTGTCAAAAGAAAGATTTTTATTTATTTTTTTACCCGACTTTTTGGAAAAAAATAAAATTGTTTGTTTGAATTGAAATTTTATTATTATTATTGAGAATTATGGCATTATAAGTTTGTCAAAAAAAATGTTTTCAAGTGTGTCAAAAAATGTCAAATCATTTATTTTTTAGCCAATTTTTTGGAAAAAAAAATGTAGCTGTTTTTATGACGTAAATGTAATTGAAAATGAAATTGAACATTGAAATTTTTGAATTTGTTATAGTTTTTGAAATATTTTTGGAATTTTGAAAAAGTTTGCATTTTTGATTTTGTAATAATTTTTGCAATATTTTTAGAATTTCGGAAAAAGTTTTAATTTTTGATTTTGTAAGAATTTTTGCAATATTTTTAGAATTTTGGAAAAGTTCGAATTTTTAAGAATTTCTGGCATATTATCGGAATTTAGAAAAAGTTTAAATATTTGATTTCATTCTAATTTTTAGAATATTTTTGGAATTTTGAAAAAGTTTGTTTTTATTTAATTTAACAATATTTTTGGAATTTTGATTATAATTTTCCGGCAACGTATTGATGTTTCATGTTAGTTTTGTAATAAATTTTTAAACAGATATAAAAAATTCTTGTACTTTAACAACGAGTTATGTTTGATATACATCGCTGCCCGCTGCCCGCTGCCCCTCCATATTTTTAAGTTACAATGCGGATTTTTACCATTAAAATTTTGTGTGCGTGCGTATAACGTAATTTTTGGCCAACTTTGATGCACTATAACTCGAACTAGTTGAGTCCCAGTCACCAAATTTTTATCGTATGTTTATGTCATACAGAGGTGTTATCTGTATTAATTTTATAATTTTTCACTTTGTCTCTTTTGAGATATTCTACTCTAAATATTGCCAAATTGCAATTTCGGGATTTTTGGAAAATTATATAAAAAAAAGTACCCTGTTCTCAAGCTTGAAACTTTTACAGCAAATAGTTCTATAATAAATCTATGCAAGAAAAAAAAATTAAAGGTGAATCATTCTTCCTTTTAATAATTTTACAGCACTAAAACTCCCATTTTAATTCAATTTTCAATTTATAGTTATGATTTTTTTTCTTTACTTTAATTACGACTAAGGTAATATTATGTAGGGATAAAAAGTATAGAGCATCTTTCTGATCATTTTGATTTTTATTTTGTCTTGATATCTGTAACATTAACAGAGTTAGATACATTTACAGAAAACTCGTTTTCGTCCGAAAAATGCTTGTGAAGCAACCTTAAAATGGCCACCAAAACTAAAAAATTTTTTTATTTCAGTTTTGAACTCACCTAGTGTTGGGTAATAACTGGTAAAAAATTTAAGAAAATCAAAAATGTTGAGCAACAAATTTTATTCTATTTCTATTTGGGTGATTTTGAATGGATTGACCCTATACTGATTTTAAATTTATACTGATCCTCGATCAAACAAATTTGATCGCTTATATACACAATCTTTCAAATCTTCTGTTCATTTTCCATCATGTAACAGCGATTTCCACTAATACAACCAATCATTTATACAAAACTTGTATTTTTAATTGTAATTGAGTTTATTTAAATCATCAAAAAAAATGTTTAATTGTACAGTGGTATAAACAAATGTCTACGTTTATTACAATTGAAGAAAATTAATAAAACTATTATTGAATTTGAAAACTCTTATTTTAGAGCAAAAATTGAAAATAGTCCGTCGTTACAACTGCTTGAGTCGCAACTCTTTGTAATTGTTTCTGTCAGTAATTTTCTTTGTAATTGTTTCTGTCAAATTTTCAGAGTGGTGTTCAAGGCATGCTAATTCGATTTTGTTTTGTATAAATTTTCTTGTTATCGTTTTCCTACCACGCCTCTTACTACAATTGACTAGTGATATCCCACTGCTATTGTTGGTCGTATGTGATATCTGGGGCAACGTGGCAACTGGAAAGATGTGATGTTAAAACTGACACCGTTCACCGCTCCTTCCTAGTTCGGCTAGGACAGCTAGCTACAGCTTTACATAATTCCATCCACACTGCTTTGGCCGCTATGACAGTTTAAGACATCAAATAATACATCTGTTGGTTACTGCTACTATCATTTCAAAACCAATGCACACAAATGAACTAAATCTAGAAGTTTTGAGTCATCAAAAGGTACTTCGAATCTGGTGTGATGCAATCTGGATCTAACAAATCGTCGGTCAATTAATTCGTCTTCGATCAAGCCGAAAATATTCTTCTCCTTATTGATATAGACTCATGTATTTGCTCTCCTGGTTCCTTATAACATGGTGAACAAATTCAACTTCCCACAAAATACTTATGATTTAAAGCGGGTGAATGTAAGCCTTGGTATGTATCGTAGCTTTGATTGGAATAATTTGTAACGCTGCACAACCCCACAAATTTTTGGAGTAGAATGCATTGTATAAAAAAATTTCGTAGCAATCGAATGTTTATAATTCGAAATTCGGTTAGAAATTAAATTAGCAATTAAAGGGACTGGAAAGATTCACTTAGTTCAACACTGCTTGTTCTTAATTTTTAACGTAATCGTTATACTTAAATTATCAAATGGATAAGCTTTCATTAATTACTTAAGGATCAAAAAATACAACAATCGATTTTTTTTTATGTTTATGTGACTACGTCAATGTCTATTTGTCAAATTTTAAAATAACTAAATCCACAATTTAAATTAAATATTCATTTTGAAAATAATTTTTTTAATTTTGTTTTACGTTCATTGTTCTATGTTTAGACTATTATTAATCTAGCAAACAAAATATTAATAATACAAAATGACAATAAACAAAACCTCAACAGCAACAGTTGTAATAATAATATAATTCACAAGAAATCAGCTCCCATGTATGTCATAAATGGAACAATTGTTTTCTCTATAATTAAAAACAGTTGAATGAACATATGTTTTTGGCGTTTGTCATTATTTAGTCATCCCGGTATAAACAGTTTGTAGAATTCGATGTGGGTTCGATTCGATTGTTTATTTCAAACAAAATAAAATATGGAATAATTTAATAACTTATTTTAAAAACCAACACGTTTAATTATTATTTTGAAAAAATTTGAATGACCTTTCATTCTTACGCATCTTTTGGTTGATACTGTAATTTTTTAATAATTGATAAAGTTTACAAAATTTCGGCTAAACAATCAACAAGTTATTATTTATATAAGAAAAAAAATCACACATTATTTTCACACAAACTTCATGCAAATCTTTTGTACGAACGATTTCCATCAAATAAACAAACAATATAATAAAGTAATGAAAGAATTTGCTAATATTTAACATTTTCTTTTGTGTAAAATTTTCATTCATTTGTTTTAAAAAAATGTTTTGTCTTAATGTCACGTTTCTAATTCATAACATAAGAATATCAAACAAGAGCAAGAAATACATTAATTTATTTAGATTTTAAAACAAATATCCATACAATGTTTATTGTTATATCTAGGTCGGGTTTGTGGTTCAAAATGTTTGTTAAATTAATTTGTAATTCTTTCGATGAGCTGTGGTGATTTATGTTAATCTGTATTGGTAAACAACTTTTTCTTTAACTTTTGTTGCCTTCTCTACGAAAAAATACAAAGTCACAAAAATAGATCAATAGTTAGAATTCCTGACCATTATTAGTTCGACGTGATAATAAGCGAAATATCGTGAGCAGAGATCTAATTTATATTCAGAGCCATTATTGTATTGACCCAGATTCATGATACAAAATTCCTTAAGCTCAAAGATATAGTATTCTTCAGCTCAAAACTTGTTCGCACCTTAATCTAAGCTTAAAGTCTAGACCTTGATTTCTTGTTTTTAAACTGATGATCTCACTTTTGTTCAACAAAACTTGCTACAGTTTGTTTGTTTATAAAACGGGTGAATTTCTTATTCTTAACGAATGAGAAAGATAAAAGTTGGTAAATATTGACATAAATATTTAAAAAAAAGTAAAGATTTATTTGGATTGCTTCGAGTCATGTTTTCATTTTATTTAAAATATGCGCAAATGTTTTTAATCGATAACAGTTCCAGAAGCTTTTAGTAATATGGAAAGAAAAACAAGTATTAATTTTTATCTGAGAAACTATTCGTAAACATTTTAGAGATAATCCAAAACCATTTATTGCTATTGATCTACATAACAATATATTGTATTACGAGCACAAAATGATAGTTACTTCGGTTTTGAAAAAAAACAAAGTACATATGCCAATTTATGAGCCAAAAGTGAAATTCTTACCCCCACTTTTTTGACATTTCTCGACGTTTTAGGACTGATTCTAAAAAAGCAAAAAAAAATGTATATCTGTCCGCCAGCCGTCCGTCCGTCATTACCTACGAAATCTAGAAAACCGCTGGAGGGATTTCAAACATTTTCTAAGAATAGGTATACTCAATGAGCAGGTCCGAAAGGACGATGTGTTTGATAACTGTACAACATGGAATGTGAAGAAATCTTGATGTTAGATTATTTTGCATTATACGTTTGTCAAAAAATTATTGTTAAGTGTGTCAAAAAAAAGATATTTATTTATCTTTTTACCCAATTTTTTGGAAAAAATAAGATTAATTATTTGTATGACATGAAATTTTATTATTATTATAAAGAATCATGGCATTATAAGTTTGTCAAAAAAATAATGTCAAGTGTGTCAAAAGAATGACTCATTTATTTTTTTTTGAAAAAAATAAAATTAGTTATTTGGATGAATGAAATGTAATGAACATGAAATTATTATTATTGAGAATTTTATTGCATTATAAGTTTGTCAAAAAAATATTGTCAAGTGTGTCAAAAAATGATTTCATTTATTTTTTTACCCAATTTTTGGAAAAAAATTTAGATGTTTGTGTGACGTAAATGTAATAGAACATGGACATTTTTGAATTTGTTACAGTTTTTGAAAAATTTTTGGAATTTTGAAAAAAGTTTGCATATTTAATTTTGATTTAATTTCTGCAATATTTTAAGAATTTTGGAAAAAGTTTTAATATTTGATTTTGTAAGAATTTTCGGAATATTTTTAGAATTTTGAAAAAAGTTTGATATTATTTAATTTTTACAATATTTTTGGAATTTTGAAAGAAATATGAATTTGTGATTTTGTTATATTTTCTCATAACACTAAATGGAGAGGTTTTTGAGAAATTGAAGCTTTTTTCAAAATTCTAAAATTATTGCAAAATTTCTTAATTCAAAAATTCAAACTATTTCCAAAATTCTAAAAATATTGAAAAAATTATAACTAAATCAAAAATACAAACTTTTTTTAAAATTCCACAAATATTTCAAAAATTATAACAAAATCAAAAATACAAAAGTTTTTTCAAAAGTCAAAAAATATCAAAAAATATTACAAAATCAAAAATTGAATCTTTTTCCAAATCAAAAATCGAAATTCAAAAAACTTTTTCCAAAATTCTAAAAATTTCGCAAAAATTATAAGAAATTCAAAATTACAAACTTTCTTCAAAATTCCAAAAATTTAAAATTTTTCGAAACTCCAAAAATATTTCGAAAATTCTTATAAAATCAAAACTAAAAACTTTTTTCAAAACTCCAAAAATATTCCAAAAATTATAACAAAATCAAAAATTTCCATGTCCAATTTCATGTTCGATTAAATTTTATGTCATACAAATTATTTTCATTTTTTTGACAAACTTATGATGCAATAATCTAGTTTTTAGACTCACATACCAATCCGGACCATCAAGATTTATCCAAATTCAATTTTCCTACTCGTAATCACTTAAAATGAACGTTTTTTAAGCAAAAAATATGCTAATTTGACACACTTGAAGATTTTTTTGACACACTTCCGGTACAGTTATCGAACACATCATCCTTTCGGCTCTTACCATTGAATTTACATTGTACCTATTTATGTACCTATTTTTGAAATCCCTAAAGCGGTTTTCTAGAGTTCGTCGGTTGTGACGGCCTGCCGACCGGCAGACACAAATACATTTTTTTTGCATTTTTAGAATCTGTAGGTCCTAAAACTTCGAAAAATGCCAAAAAAGTGGGGGTTAGAATTTCAGTTTTGGATCGAGAATGTAAAACTTAGCTTTTTCAAACCGAAGTAATAAACAACAATCGTATAAAGATTTTTTTATGTCCTAGCTGGTAAAACGCATTGAAGTTTGTGATTGAATTTTTATGTTAACACCTTTTTATAAACTGTTACCTGTTAAAAAAAGTTGTATGTAAACGATCTTTCCAATTCAAAATTTATATTTTTTATGCGCCATTTTTATTTTAGGTGAAATTTAATAAGTTTTCATTGAAACCGTCATGATAATGTTAGATTATTTATTATTTTAGAAGCACAAAGTGCCAAGATGAATATCAACGACTGGAAGTTATTTAGCAGTCGGGACGAAGGCAAAGGCCTACTCCTGATTTTAGGAATCCACGAGAGGTCGGAATAAGCCACTTCAGTGGCAGAGAATATCGTCAACTACTGTTTTGGCCACCGCCCATCAGTCGTGGAAGCGGACGGCAATAAGGCGCAGGGTTTGGTGGATGGTATTCGAAGTGCGTCGCAACCGCTACTATCAACTTCTCAAGTGGCATCTGGACCCATAATTACATCCACTTTAACAGAGAAAAATGTTAGGGAAGATACCGGAGAAGCAACAGGTTTATATACCGGTAGCATCGCAGATGTCGCCGAGAAGGATAAAGGGGCACAGATGCCTTTTCCAAAAAATCCATAAACAGCGCCAGACAGAAACTTGCGCGTAGCCAAATTGAATGTTCACGACATGAATACAAGAACAGTAGCTTCATAAAAAATGTTGAAAGGTCTAAGGGCTAAGGTGGTATGGGATACAAATGCAAACTCGTCTAGGGCGTTCATTATGATTAGAAAAAAACTTTTCTATTTATCAAAATACTTCGCAGGCGGGATGTTAATACCGGAGGTGAAGACAACCTGTACAAAATTACGAAATCAAGTTCGTAATCGTCATCAACATCAATAAAACGCATATAATTGTTGTTGTTTTTCTTGGAAGATTTTTTTTGGATAATTTTTTTTTACAGTTAAGGAACAAATTAAAGGTATTTGTTATTTTGTTTATGGAACTTTCCGAATAAACGAAGGTTAGAATAAGATCGAATTTTCTAGATCGTACCGAATAGTATTTGGGCAGGTATTTTTACGCAGAATTAATCAATTGTAAACGAAACACTGTACCGTGCGTAAGAAATCGTGTAAATAGATGTAGTTTTTAAATTTAATTATGAATAAAGTTTTAAGTATTATTAAGTAGAAATAATTTGTGTATTATTTTGGACGCTGTGTTCATACTAAAAATTTCTACAATCAACCGTTTTAAGTTTCTGAAGTTGTTGAAAGAATATTCTAACTATGAATATTGTCTTCTATATTGATTTCCTGTTATTGTGGAATAAAAACTGTGTTGAATACTTAATAAAATCGGGTGTGTCTAAATAATAATTAGTGATCGAACCCAGAAGGAGATTATGCGTTTATCGAATTGAGTGTAATGCCAATTCGAAGAAAGGTTGAAAAACGTAACATTTCGTTTTTTTAATCGTAAAACATGCGGCAACATGTGTGTGCATATGTGTGCTAAGACGTTTTACGGCATGTGCACAGTATGGTGCACATCATGTTTATAACATGTATTATGGACAATTTTGTGCATGGGGATTTTGTAACATGGACAATTAATGCACATATCATCCGTTTTAAAAAAAAATTTGTTTAGGGGTAGGAAGCATCAGTGTAGAACAATTCATAAAGAACAGAAGTTTTGAATGAATTTTTTGTGTTGGCTTATACAATTATTTTGTTCGATTTAAAGAGGAAGAAATGGTGTTTTAGGTTAAAACCTGGGAACAGATCCAAGATGGAATTATTTTAGCAAAATTTTAAACAAGGTTTGCAGCTGTCGATTTTCAGTTAGATGTACCACCCTGTAACCGGATTAACGTGACAATCACCAAAGCAGTTGAACTAAACCCAACTGCCCAATTGTTAATTTGAGAGAGAAGAAGAATGCGTTTTGGTTGTGCGATGAGTGGTCCAAATTAAAATCAGAAGTTCGGACACAAAGAGGAAAACACCATCCGGAAACTGGACAAACTTTACAAGAAGTTATTTTTTCGTTCCATATAGGAACGTAGTGTCCCTTCTGTCAGCTAGTGTCCCTTCGTCAAATTCCTTGAGTACGCGGATAACATTCATTATTTCAAAGGTAATTTCGAGGAACACTCATATTGTACAGAGAGGCCTCTATCTTCATGAAAATACATTCGTTGAATTTTTTCACATTTTCATTCTTCACCTTATTGTTTAAGTCGTTTAGATCGCCCCTGCACTAAAAATAAGAAAAAACATTGATGCATTGAAGGACTTTGCAACCCGATTTGATGGATTAGTTAAAACTGTTAAAACTTTGTAATGCACCGAAATGTTTTGGATCTTCTTTTATCAGAGCTTTAAGCTTTTGAGGTTTTAAAATGTGTTTGAACGATCCCATCACTCAATATCGGCTTAAACCCTAATCAGTTTCATTATCGTCCAAGGCACAGATATGCAAGAATGCTTTAGTGCGCAAAGAGATGTAAAAATAGCAGTTGCTCGCATGAAAAATCAGTTACTTCGAAACAAAATTCAGACACTCGTCGGCTTTAGTTTAGAGTTTGAAAAAAAAGTTTATTTTTATTTAATTTGGAATTTACTAAATCTTATTACTTATTAGCATATGATTGAAACTCAATTAACTTTATTTCTATTCCAAACATTCTGTGTTTCATAATATTACAACAGAATCGTTTTGTTTGTCAATACTCAATAGCATTAAAAGCACGCTATACTGCAACTTTTTTTTTTTAAACGTAAAGTTGAATCATAATAAAAGTTTGACCAAGGTCTTGAATAAAATATAATAAAATAATTTATAAATAAATAAACCTAAAATAAAATTAATTTCCAACTAGAGCGTTAAAATAAATGGAATAAAGAAAAACAAATGAAATCGCAAGAAAGTTTGATCCAAAAATAACATTTATGTTAGAGAAGGATAAACAGAAGTAATTTTACAACACTTTCACATATACAAAAGCAAAATCAATTCAACTATTCCACCCAATTTTTCTTGAAACAGCGAGGAAGTTCATAATGTGACCTTATCGAAAAGCTTATTAAAATTTTATATAAACAGGTTAAATTGCAGAATGAAAAATATTTGTATACATAACGCGATACTGGGTACAGCGATATAAGAAAAATAATATCAAATTATCAGATTTTCTACACTCTTCTCCCAAACTCTATAACTTTTAAAAATTGATCATAAGCATAGAAATCGTTTAGTAGCTGTGGGCTTACGAGTGAGTGGTCTGTAACATAAAACACTCACACACCCAACATATATGCACTTATTTCCATATTTGTAATCAGGGTTACCCAAAAAATTAAACAAATAAATTTCAGTTGTGCAAATTTTTTGGACTTGTTTTGTTTAAAATCTTTATATCAAAAAGTAAATAATAATACAACTTATGCAAATAAGTTTGTGATAAAAGACAAATAATACAAGTAAATCTTAAATTTGTTTCTCTTCAAGGTGAATTGTTTGGTTCTTTTTTGTCAGCTTACACAAATTTCTTAATCTTGTTTTATATAAAGTGAAACTTTTTGTTTTATGAATGCATTTCGGTATTTATTGCAGTCTTAATAATTAAACAGGTAATTCGTGTTTAAAGTTTTTAGTTTTATAAATTAAAAATGGATTTGGAAATCAAGTGATGAAATATCTAATTTGCTTAGTCATATATCAATATAAAACCTTAACCCTGAACTTCTAACACGAACATGCTCAACTTTATAATTAACATCTTTATTGTTAATAATATATGTACTTGTAATAATGGTTTTTCGTTATATTGATTTAAATTAAAATTCGAAATGCCATTAAAATTAATATGTATATGATTAAAATGGAAAAAAAATCTAATTGCGTCGTTTAGCATTTCAAGTTAGTGCTTCTCGGAAGACATTCATCAATGGTGTTTTTGTTTGTTTTTTTTTTTTTGCTTGAATTTTGTTGTTCATCGATCACTCATGTCATATGATCGTTTTTATTTCAATGTCAAGCGCAACTAGTATAGTTGCTTCTATGGTGCTGTCGAAGAGATGATTATGAAAATCTCATGGTTATGAAATTTGCATATTTAAATTCTTAGAAATGTTCAAAAATAATATTCAAATATGAGTAAGGTATATAATTAATAGTGTTGTTATTTTGCATAACGTGGTCTTCTAATCTATAATGCACGAAAGAGTATGATGTGCGCAAATAAAACCAGGTAAATTCAAAAAACCAGGTTAGATTAGAATTAGTCACATTTGAATTTCAAATTTATTTCACATGAAATGTGTTAAATTGCAATTTCAAGACCCTGAAATTTCAAACTACACCTACACGCTTATCCTACGGGTTTCATCAAAACCAAATGACATGAGTTAAAGTTGTTGAAGTTTTAAATTACCAGGAGTTCGGGAGCCCCTTTCTCATATTTTTCCAAGATGCTTTCAGAACAATGAAAAAATCGCATGAAATTTAAGAGTTATGCTGTGTGCCTCACACCAAATTTTTGAGCTAAATCAGTGACATTTCATTTCATACCCTAAGTTGCGCTATTGACCACCAGGCGGCGGACGAAAAGTCTCCTCGTCAGCTTGCTTTTCAATTTAGTTGTCAATTCATTGAAACATCAATATATTTAAAAGCAGTTATTTAAAAAAAATGGAAAATATTCGGTATGATATAAGTATTGTTACGTTTTTCCAACCTTACTTCGAATTGGCCTAACTCACAATTCGATAAACGCAATTCCCAATCTCTTTCTGAGTTCGATCACTGATTAGTAAGCACAAACACCAGGTTTTATTAAGTCTTCAACTCCTTGATTGTTCCACAACAACAGGAAAACAATACAGCAAACAATATTCCTAACTAGAATATTCTTCCAACAGCTTCGAAACTCCAACGGTTTATTGTAGAAATTTCCAATTCACAACGTTCAAAATAATACACAAATTATTTTTATTCAATAACACTTATAACTTTATTCACTAAATAACTTTACACAAAAACTAATTTAAAGATCACTTTTATAATTTTAACTTCACTATCGCAGGTTTAAAATAAAACTAATTAAAAACTACAAAAGGTAATTTCCTTATATACGTTCTGCTTAATCTCTAGAAATTTCGCGGTCACTTTTTAGAAACCTTGAGAAAATATTAGAATATTCGATTATTTTACGTTACGTTGATTTGATTCATAAAATCATAAAACAAATAGACCTTAATTCTAAGAACATGTACAACAACAACAACACTATTCATTTCATTCACTTTCTGTTGTGTTTTGTTGATGTTGACTAGTGTGAGGCACACAGCATTAGAATTCTTGGAGTTTCAAATAAATACAAATTTGTATGAGAGTCGGTGACGGTACAACTATGCTATGATGCAACAACCGAACATTTTCCGACTGTTAGTCGAAAGTGGTTGAAGTTGCACCATCTCAATTTTTTCTGACTGTTGAGATGCAGTTAATGTTTTTTTTTTAAATAAAACGTGTTGTGTTAAATATCTACTTTTTCTTAAGACAGCTGTCAAAATTATTAGTTACCTTTTGCTATTTTGTAAACTGTTATTATTTGTATAAAATTTAATTTCAAACTAGTTGTTTTTTAGATATCACCAATCGCGACCACACAGAAATTAGTTAGGCAAAGTCTGAATACAGTTAGGGCGTAATCAGGGCCTGATCAGTCCACAAAGGTCAGATCCGATCCTTATCCGATTCCTTAAATAAAGAAAGCCGAATCCGGCATGTATCTGAGCCCTAATATAATGTCGCGACGGCGTACTTGATCAGAGCTCACAGAGAAAACAAACAAAAAAAACGATTTTACACTTGTGACTGAATGCTAAATATTAGTTGTGGTGATCGGTTGGACAACACTGCTCAAAGTAAGTTTTAGATTGTGGAAATATGATCTCAGATCACAGTATACCTATTGGAATGTTAGTATAAAAAGTCGGTCACATTATCAATATTTTCTACTAAATAAGGGATTTGGGTTTTAACTACAAAATAAGCTGACCCAAAATTTTGTAGGGGAGATTATTGTCGTTACCTCTAGTATAGTGTGAACTTGAGACATTTATGGTTGGCATGATATATAATAGTTACTTTTATAGTAGCAGTGATAAGACAAGTGTGAAATACTTTCGATGTTAGCCACGTGAAAGTGAATCGATTATGCATAAATGAACTACGATAGTTTTTCTTAATATGGAGGTAAACTATCGTTTGCTAATGCGACTACCGCTATTTATCGGTGCGAAATGCGAAACTAACTGACTTAATCTCGACACCAGTTTTGTGGACCAATACGTTTAGTTGTTTTCATTAAATAATAATAATTTCTTCGGAGACGATTACATATAATTTCCAAATGAACTTCGTGATGTTTCTTCGCTTTTAGAACGATACTCCTTTTAGTACTCCTATACTCCATTCTTTCAAAGCGACTAACTTAAAAAAAATATAACACTTCTAAATACAGAAGGAAAAATAATAAAATATAGTTCTTACTCCTAAATTGAAATAAATATTTTCTTTTAAATACTCAAACATTTAATTTTTGCTTCGAAATTGATGCTTTCCAACGTAAAATAAAAAATGAATAATTGGTTTGTTCAATTTTGCAAGTATTGTTATAAAAATATGTAAAAACGATGACGAAAGGGACTAATTTCTTCTTTTGTAAATTAGATGATAGGAAAATAAGAAAACAAATAAAATAAAAATTTCAAATGAGTGAAATCGAAAAAACTAAAAATTTTACTGTTCGAGGAAGAACGATATTGTATTTATAAATATTTTAATTTATTTTTTTTTTTTTTTAATAAAATGTGTTGTGTAATAGGGCTTAGAATATGTGTCACAACAACACATAAATACCTTTTAAGACCTAGGTCTAGACCTGGGTCCCACAACAGCTGGCGTTCTGAGGTGTAGATTAACGCTTTTTTTAAACATCTGTGGGTTGAAGCCACCTGAGACTAAGTGTTCCGGCAAACTATTCCATTTGTACGCAGTTCGGACAAAGAAGTCTCTCTGCGATCTGCCAGTATGACAGCGCGGGATCTTTACCGTTTCACGGTTATGAATACTATTTTAAGTATCGACTGATATACTGTATACTGTACTAATATACTGTATCGATTGTGATAATGTGATATACTGTAATAATATACTGTATCGAGTTGGAAACCATTTTCTTTACTTGACTTGGAAAACCAATTAAGCAGATATCATGTAAATACAAACCAGTGAAGGGCGCTTTCACTTATTTTAGAAATAAAACCATGCGGGTTTTATATTTTGTTTTTCGCCCTTGCTCTTAAGATAAAATAAAAGAATTTACGAAAAAATTTTTTGTGAGCAAAATAAAAAATTACAAGAACAGATTTTGTTGGGGAGATGTGACTATTTGAAATTATTTAAAAAACAATAAGTATAATCGTCTCAGAGATTTTTTTTATAAAAAGTTTTTGTTTTTCTTTTCTTTTGGATTGTTTTGCTTAGAGTGTACTGAAAAACAACAACAGTTCCACATAGTTATTATATTTGCATCAGATAATACTGTTACTTCAGTTAAATCGAACGCGGCTTGTATTTTTTAACTGTTTTAATAAAAAAAGAAAAACGTGTATTCTCGTGAACGAATTGAAAAGTGTATAAATAGATAGAAATAAAATATATTAAAAAGTAATTAATTAATAAAAATAATTAATTAAATTTATTGTTATATTTTTATTTTAGATGAATTCGGTCAATAAATAATTACAATAAATATTTTTTTTAACTCATTAACAACAACAAAATTACTATCTAAAATTATGACTCAATCAATCATACAAATTTCTAAAATCTTTCTTATTAAACAACGACACAGGACGAAAACTAACCAAAATAATTCAAAACAAACAAATATATGTATAACGGATAGTTAGAAAAAAAACTAGATTTTATTCCTATTTTCCTATTTTTTGAGAGAAATAAAATAAAACAAAATAAAGTCAACCAATTTTTAACATTTTCTCAGTTAATTGCTTTGTAGCATCACATCCACACAAGCAGTAATACATGTTTCTATCTACATAAATCATAAAAATTTTGTTATGTAAAGCTGTTGTCATATATGTAGGTATAATACAGTTGTTCAAATTTATAAAAAGTAGAATGGTGAGGAGAATATTTTCTCGTCTGACTAGATCGTTTATTGAGACAATATATGGAAATGGTTTGACTAGCTGATTTTATATTGAAACTGGTCTAGTTGGTGTTCGTTGAAAATGAAACTTACTGTCCGCCACTGTAAGCTGCTTCAACCGAATCGTATAAGTAAACTTAACGGTTAGTTATACTATATATGATAATCCGGTAGATTCTGAACTAAGTTGATATTTTGAAGTGGTTTTTTGCATCTTGAAAGTTCACAAGTAATCAAAATTCATGGCCGTTTTTTAACAGTTGTATGAGTGTATGGTCTTAGCAGGCTTGAATTAGTTACAAATTCAAATCCACTCGCTGAATAGCTTGAGTGGCGTTTTTATCTATTTTTACAATTTCTGTAGGTGTTTTGTATTTTAGCTCGTGCTTTTCGGTTGTCCGTGTTTTTTCCGAGAAGAACAGAACTGGTTTTAATTTTTTCTCCTTTTCTCCTAAAACAAACAGGACACACAGGAGTAGGAAAGAAATAAAAAAATAAAAAAGGGCTGAGGTGATAAAAGTTCAACTCTCGATTCACGTATATATCCGTACAGTGTGAGTCTCAGAGAAAAAGCTTTAATAAACTCAAGAGACCATGAGGGCTAATTTCGTTTAAGGTTGTATATAGATTTTTAGTGGCACTCTGACCCAAGTTCTCGTGTTAAACATACCAATTGGTTTACTATTAATGCTGTCAAATGTAAGCTTTTTACCCTAATTCTAACACCAAGTCTCCGTCCTCCAAAGGATATGCTCAAATCTTGTAATGTCGTTATATCAAGTAAATTTAAGTCTTTGTTTTTTCAATTGTTTAACCTTTCATTACTTTATAAAACTATAATACATGGTCGTCCTTATTAAATAAATTTTAGCTGCGTAGCAACCAACCATAGCAAGTTTTGTTGACTTGTCGATCAACGAAAAATAAACAAGATTATTTGTTTGTACAAGTAAAACGTTTTTGTATCACTGACCTAAGAAATTCCATATTTATTTTTTATTTTTATTCTTCAGTAAAATACCTGTTTGGAAATCAACAATGAAATACGTTCAAGTACAATTTCAGCTTTTTTTTGTTGATTATATGCATGAATATGTGTGTTGAAAGGTCTAGTTCACCTACTTCTAGAAAACATTATTTTAGTTTTTTAATACATAAAAATAATAATCATAAGAATTTTAAGTAAAAAGTAATAACATTTGTAATTTGTAATCATTAACAATCAATAAAACCATAAAGAATTCCAAAATTGTTAACGGAAAAATGTAAATTTTACTACCGAAATTTTGTTAAGCGATAACTTACTGGTGCCGTTATTTGGTATGTTTATCTCGAAATCTAAATTTTATTTAATGTTTGAGTTGAATTTTTGTTTTTAGATGAAATTTAAAACTATCGAGTTTGTTGGGTAGTGGTACCTACAGTCGATTCAACACGTGTTTTATGTTTATGTTTTGGGCAGGATTTTTATTGGCGTACCAACCGTTTTATTGGCGTACCAACCGACGAATTGATTACATTGTTGTCATTATTGTAATCAATAACTCGTCAACAAACATTTCGAGACATTTTAAATTGTTAAGTCTAGCTGATCCATATTCATGGAATTTCTCATGGTTTCCTTAACGAAAGACTCAAGATGGATGAGAGACGTTTAATCTGTTGTTGTCAATAAACCTTTCAAATAAATAGCCAAACCATAAAAATAAACTTATGCTGTTCAAACACTCCTCCTTGAACTAAAACTCCTTCAGAAACATTCTAGAGCTTCTTAAGAAGCGAAAAATATACTTGACGTTTATCCAATTGGAATCTGTTAGGTCATATAAATTGCGTGCACCGAGAAACTTGAGTCACGTCTACGCCAAAGAAGGTGGAGAACCATGTGAGTAACCTTGTGAGATCTTGAAAAACCATGGTGATATCTCTGTGGTTTATTGATTTCCGTTGTTTGGATCTCGAACGGTCTAGTTCAGGTTAGATATTTCAGGTTATGACACATGTGGTGCATGTCAAACCTCTTTCGTCTGTGCGTTTATTTTGGTAACCGGTGTTTTCGTGAAGCAAGTGGTAGTTCCTTCTTAAATCTTTACATATTTAGTAATACAAGGCACGAAGTTGGTTGTCGAGTAAGCTCCATGGCTCCATTGCCAGTTATTGCCAGCAATAAGGCCAGTTATATCGAAATCTCTTAGCCTCCGATGTGAATGGTGAACAGATCGGTTAACTTGTTAAGGAATCCCGAACCAGACTGTTTAAATTTATTTTAAACCTGACTGACTGTTCGTCAAAATGCTTTTCAGATATTACGTTATATATATGCTTCAAAAAGTAGCTGAATTAGAAACACTTGAATGATCAAGTTAACAAAAAATACTATAGCCGCAAACTGGAAGACTTATTTTTGACCCATCTGTATAGAAGTTGACAACATTTATGTGTCGTATACTGCAAGTCAACATAGCGCTAGACTTCAACCTAAGGGTCGTAATGTAGCCAAATTCTGTAATTGTGAAGCGGCGAAGTGATAATTTATTTAAGAAAAAGAAACGAAGAAATGTTTAACACTTCACCGCTTCACAATTACAGAATTCGGCTGCCGGCATCTGTCGGTCGTACTGGAAGCTAAGACACCCATCAAAGAATAGATCTTGTGTTGCGTTGAGTGTACTTCGTAAAACTGCACGAATACGCAGCAATGCTGATCTCGGAACTTTCATAAATAGTTTTTGATTGACAGATAAGTCAGGCATCCGATATTATTGCAGTCTCAAAGACCTCGGACTTATTAGTTTGTACTTTTATCTGTTGAAACCACTGGCAAGATTAATAGAAAACTTTAATTTAATATACAAGACTATCTGCATCCTAACTTGCATGTTTGAATATTAAGTCTGTAGAAACAGTCTTGTATGCTATTAATTCCAATTGATAAATATTTTGACAGTGAATAATCTTTGGTAACCTTCTGTGATATTGATGGTACCTTCAACAATGTCAGCTCGATCGGCCTAGTGCTTACTGGCAGGGTATTCTGGGTCTGCCACGATGAATTTTACACACTCGCAATTTTTTAGGCAGAGACACACCTCAAGGTAAAGTACTATCGCCCCTTCTTTGGAACTTGATCTTGAAAATTAAGTTAAATTTTAAATTTAGAGGAAGCATCCTTAACCGATTCAGGTCCCGCTCGCTGTTTTACCCTCAAGCTCAATCGATCTAGCTACACCAAAAAGTAGTGTTTGTAGCGTAATGATGACAACCGACCGGTCATCGTTTTTACCATCCTTAGCGATTCACTCTATTTATTTCATCCACAACTAACCGATATTTCAAAACATCACTAATAGATCTTGCTGTAACCTGAACATTAAGGTGTGGATAGGCGAGTGGTTAGACAGAATGATCAAGACTCGAAACTTTCTGGTTCAAATTTCGGTCACATTAAACTGAATGAAGTGTTTAAAATTACTATGATGAGGAAATTTTTGGACGGTACTAAACAAGTTTGTATAAATGAGCTTAACAGTTTACATGCCAGTGCATGACAATAATATAAACAAAATATGACCTTTAAAAAAACATAAACATTTTGTCTTTTAGGTGCCTTTTGGAACTGTAACCCAATCGAAGAGGGCTCTATTTGAAAGCGTTTAATAGCACCCGGAATAACTTCGAATCGTTAAGAAGCTTACCGGGTTTACCTTCTAACACTGTATGTTAACTTAGAAGGTTTAGAGATTTGATATAGTAATTCCCGCTGGTAGCGGCGAAAACAAAAATAAATCTATGCAGAGATCCACGATGCATATCGACAAGCCAAACTACCCCAGGAGGATGAGTGTGATGATTATGGAGTACGATGTAAAAAAGAACATCGATCTGGAAAATACTATTTAGAGAAAATAGTTCCACTGAAGGATTATAACCACCTGAATGATGATAACAAAAACAACATAATACGCAACAGGAGATATTTGTTTATCTAATAAGAATAGAATGTAAAAACCCCTTAAAGTAGGTAAATAAACTAATTAAAAAGAGTAGATCTCACCTATATGTCAACATTTATGACTGTGTTATTATGTTTTTGTTGTTAAAGGCAGGGTTGTGTTCTAGAATTTTGTAGAAATATCACTATTCTTTCGTCTAGAATATACAAGAGGTCGGGTTGAAAGTGAAATTGAAAGCGAAACAAACAGTTTTGAATTATAGCAGTGATACAATTGAGTTCTAAGCACTCTTCTTTTTGAACTATTCATCCTCCATAAGTGATTATATATATTCTACAATCTCAAACAACATTTAAATTCCATAAAACAAACTATTTTAATTAATTCCCAAACTTGATTTTCCATAAAATTCATTTACTTAATTATCTTAGTCTCGTCAAAGCGAATAATCTATTCATTTGATTCTTTTTTCCTAGAATTTAACAAAAATTCAAATTTAAATAGCAAAACTTTGAATTCCAATCATTTTAAAATGTGATAAGATTTTTTGTTATTTTCTTTTCTTTTAAAGTCATTCCTCTATAGGAGATTCCATTGTCTCTGCGATAAGAGTCTAAATACATTTTCACTGGTAATTAGTCTTAATGACATTTAAAAACAAAATTCAACATTAAAACTAGTTCAACAACAACACAAAACTATTAAACATAGCTACATCTGATTTTCATTGTATTCATGTTCTCAGAATAAAGCAACTAACTACAATTACAAGCAAAAATAACTGTAAACAAGATGACAATGTTTTTGTAAGGAAAATTATTGAGTTTTCTATATTTTTCCACTTTTTCCACTTTTGTGTTGTATTTTCGAAACGGGAGAAATATTGTTAAATTTTTAATAGAATATTTTGAAGTTAGAGTGAGTAATAAGTGTTTTTCGGATTTAAAGGTTTTCTGACAAATGAAATAAATAAAAATGTGAAAAATTATTTATGAAAAGAACGTCAAAAGTGACAGTGAATTGAAAATCTTTAGAGATTATCATTTTTGTTCTTCAAGAATACAAAATAGATTTGTAATTGGAGCATAGTGAATGTCTCTAGACGTTAGATTAATACGGATCTTGGATTGTTGGAAATAATATTTTACGTTGGTATGAGAATATGACTAATTTGGTCGTAGAAAAAGGCCAGTTTTTTTGGTTAAACCAGCATATTCACTACGGCCATTCGCAACAACGGCATAATTACGTTAGTGTCCCACTGTAGTAGTGGTCGCCCACTTCCTTGGGTACTAATGTACATTTTTTAATCATTCCAGAATCGAAACCTGATCGTAGAACAAGCCCAAACCAAGGAATCCTATTGGCGCGGCTACACCCTATTATACCAGGACTCTTAAGAATGTGCCCGATTTCACAGTTATATCGAGTACTATACTCTATCTATGGTATGCCTTTTGTGAACCAAAACTCATCCCTATCGATGAAAGTGTATCGGAACCTCGACCTTGCGGGAATTCACTGATACTTTTCTAACAGTTGTTATGCAAAAGGATTGATTTTGGCTAGCAATATGTATTAAAATATCTTATATGCTGTGCATTTTGCAAATAGTACTTGATTACCTATTTTTCATTCGAACAAGTTCAAACAATCTTGAAGATAGAGTTTCATAGCCTTGCACAATCATTTCGGATGTCGTATCGTCGATATCCGGTGCATTGATAATCGTAGAATATTAGTATCATTCTGTGCTCGTTGTACAATATACTATTGTGATGAAATACAAAATAAAACTGTACGCACGCAACCTTAATTTCCCCTACCAATATTTCCAAGCTTAAATCAACTTCATATTTTGTTTCCAAGAAAAATAGGCAAAACAAAAGCATTACATAAAATGATCAACGCAAAAAGATTCAATTACAAAATATTATGACGTCGATTATTTAGGATTTCTCGAGTTTTCTTTGTTAATACATTTTGAATTTATCTCGAATTATCAAGAAATTAAGCAGAATTGTATTTAAGGAATTCCTCTTGCAAATGAGAGTTAGTTTATACTAGACTGCGAATGCGATAGTGTAAACAATTTAAGTAGAATACGATGAGTGAAAATTAAATTTAAACGAAACGCTGTATCGGGAACTTAAACCGTGTAAATAGGATTTTCATGTTTAAGTTTAGTTCAGATAAGTACAGAAACTAGTTTTTATTCTACAACAAATATTGAAAAAAAAAAAAATTAAATAAATTCTTTATTCCAGCATCCATACTACCAACAAAAATGAACAATAATCAAAACAATTTAGAAACATGATCATCTAAACTGCTCTTTTCTTTTAAGTAATTATAATATAAAAAATACTTAACACATAGTTGTCTATGTTATAAACAATCATTTGATCGAAAACTTTGTATCGGTCGTTCGTTTTGAATCAGTTATTCGTTTTAAACAAAAAGCAATTAGCCAAACCCGTATATACTCATCCCCTGATTATTTGACGTAATATGCAAAAAATAATGAACCTTGCCAAATGCAAAAATAGGTATTAGTGTTTTTTTAAATTTTTTATATGGACTTTTATATTTCAAAATTACGCTATAGGCTCACGACTTTTCTCTACGACAAAACAAATCAGACTTTGAATATCGAAGATTTTGAATCAGCAATCATTTTTTACTGTCGTTCATGTAGATCGGTCGTTCATTTTGCATCGTTCTTTTGTTTGATTTATTTTTAGCTATTGTTTTGTTGTGTTTGGATCGACCATTTATTTTAAATCGGTCATTTTTTTTGAACGGATCATCCGTTTTAGGCAATATAAGTTCTTAGTGTTCTTTCTAATTTTGTTTGATTTATTTTTTATTTAATTTTTATATGAAGATTTTACTTCGATCTGAAAGGCCTAAGTATTACATTCAGGAGCCAAAAGTGAAATTTTATCCCCACTTTTTTTACATTTCTCAACGTTTTAGGACCTACTGATTCTAAAAAAGCAAAAAAAAAATTGTATGTCTGTCTGTCGGCCAGCCGGCCGTCTGGCCGTCACAACCTACGAAATCTAGAAAACCGCTGCACGGATTTCAAAATTTATTTTTCTGAAAATAGGTTTATTCAATAGGAAGAGCTGAAAGGTGTTCGATAACTACCGGAAGTGTGTCAAAAAAATCTTCAAGGGTGTCAAAACAAGGAAATTTGCATATTTTTGGCTTAAAAAACTTTCATTTTAAGTGATTACGAGTAGGAACATTGAATTTGGAGAAGTCTTGATGGTCGGGATTGGTATGTGAGACCAAAATCTAGATTATTGCATTATAAGTTTGTCAAAAAAATGTTGTCAAATGTGTCGAAGAAAGATTTTTATTTATTTTTTGCCCAAATTTTTGGGAAAAAATAAAATTAATTATTTGTACGACATGAAATTTTATTATTATTATTGAGAATTATAAGTTAGTCAAATAAATAATGTCAAGTGTGTCAAAAGAATGATTTTCATTTATTTTTTTAGGAAAAAATAAAATTATTTATTTTATTTGTATGAACATGAAATTATTATTATTGAGAATTTTATTGCATATAGTTTGTCAAAAAATATTGTCAAGTGATAACTTTTTGGAAAAAAAATTTAGCTGTTTGTTTACGTAAATATAATTGAACATGGAAATTTTTGAATTTGTAATACTTTTTGAAATATTTTTGGAATTTTGGAAATGTTTCAATTTATGATTTTGTAAGAATTTTTGGAATATTTTTAGAATTTTGAAAAATTTTAAATTTTTGATTTTATTATAATTTTTATAATTTTGGAAAAAGTTTCAATTTTTTAAATGTTTATAATTTTTGCAATATTTTTAGAGTTTTGGAAAAAGGTTGAATTTTAAGAATTTTTGGAATATTATCAGAATTTAAAAAAGTTTAAATATTTGATTTTAATCTAACTTTTGAAATATATTTAGAATTTTGAAGAAAAAATAGAATATTTGAATTTTATATATATTTTTAGAATTTTGAAAAACGTCTCTATTTTTGATTTTGTAAGAATTTTTGGAATATTTTTAGAATTCTGTAAAAATTTTAAATTTTTGATTTTGTTATAATTTTTGCAATATTTTTAGAATTTTGGAAAAAGTTTGAATTTTTAAGAATTTTTAGAATTTTTTAGAATTTTGAAAAATTTTAAATTTTTGATTTTATTATAATTTTTATAATTTTGGAAAAAGTTTCAATTTTGATATGTTATAATTTTTGCAATATTTTTGGAATTTTGGAAAAGTTTGAATTCTTAAGAATTTTTGGAATATTATTAGAATTTAGAAAAAGCTTGATTGATTTGATTTTATTCTAATTTTTGGAATATTTTTAGAATTTTGAAAAATTTAAAATTTTTGATTTTATTATAATCTTTATAATTTAGGAAAAAGTTACAATTTTAATTTTGAAAAAAGTTTTAATCTTTGATTTTGTAATAATTTTTTAAATATTTTTAGAATTTTGTTTGAAAAAAGTTTGAATTTTTAATTTTATTTAATCTTACAATATTTTTGGAATTTCGAAAGAAATATGAGTTTGTGATTTTGAAATATTTTCTCGAAAAATCTCGCTTAAATGAGAGGTTTTGAGTAGTTTGCTGATTGCATAATCTTTTCACTAAATTGTGTTAATTTATGATTTGTTATAATTTTCCGACAACGTATTGATGTTTCGTCTTAGATTTGTAATACATATCTAAACATAATTAAAAAAATATATGTACTTTAACAAAAAGTTATGTTTGATATACATCGCTGCCCAAAACTAAAAACCATGTCCTCATAAAAGTTTTTTGTCGGAAACTATATGAAAATCCTTAACCCAGACCCAAGTCTTGATATCTCAGAGCTGTAAGATTTCAGCCCCTTCATATATAATTTTTCCATTCTATTCAAAATAAATGGGTACCTTTTTTAAAATTATTAAATATGTGAGTTTTTTTTTATCTGTTTAGATGCATTTTAAAGAACACATTTTTGTGTGAAGTTATTGAATTTAATGAAAAAAGATGTTCATTACACATAAAAAAATTTCATAGATTAGTGACCGACAAACGATGTTTCTATTACTAATTGAACGATCGGTCACCGTTCACTGAAGTGATTCGTTAAATTAACATCGGTCGTTTACGATTGACACATCAAACCTTAGTTGGGTTTCCTACGAATCAGTTGTATCTAAAATAACTCCACACACATTTACCAATTCGATATTCACAATTCAATGGTTGATTCTTTTGCATTTCTTTCCTCGCGCTCTTTTTTTGTAGTTTTTTTTTACATATATACTGACTGGTACATTAGATATTGCGCAGTGAGTTCGTTGAATTGAAATATTGAAAGTTTGTGCATTTTATATTTTGGTTTAAAAATTCATAACCAGTGTTGGGTTATTCTATTTTTTTTGATAATAATAAATTATTTTCTTAAATTAAATAAATTAGCTAAATTTGTTTAGCATAAATATATCAAAGTTATTAGAAAAAGTGAATTAGTTTTAGTTAAATTTAAATTAATTTGTTTTAATTAAATAGAAAAAAATTTGTTTGATGTTTGTAGTTTAAATTTATTAGAAAAGTAAATTTAAATTTCTTTATCTGTCATCCAGAAATACGTATGTAAAATTAAATAAATTTATAGACCATATATCTGGCTTTTTATTATTACAATTTCGCGTTATTTCAGGAAAATAACGGCTAATTTCGGCTTTTAACTCTGACATAGAATATACAATTTTGAGAAATAACTAAGTGAAGTATTTCAAGATCAACTTTTTCCTGTGTGTGAAGTGTTTTCTTAGCGAGCCATATTAAATTGGAAGTGAAGTTTTATACTAGTTTGCTGCTAAGGCTTAAGAAAAAAAACTGATATTAAAATTTTTTCGCTTGAATGTGAACCATTGTCTGAATGTTTATATTAGTGACTTTTGGTTTACTCGGTTACTATTACCTTGGTTGCATTATTGGTTTTTATTATGCATGCCCTCCAGAAATCCATCTGTTAAAGCAGAAAAACAATTATTTAGAGAAAATTTTGAAGGCACACATTCGGTTTATTATGTTAAGGAAAGTATAAATAAACATCAAGAAGTTGTCAACCGCCAGAATCATTGGCGCATCATTTGCCTATTGCTGTTTGTTGTACCATATTGTTATTCATCTTCAACAATCGCCGGGACCAAAGGAGCAACACATTTTTTTTTTGACTGTTATGTGACTTAAATATTTGGATTCGTAATTTTATTCATAATGATTAACTGAATTGGGTATTGGTGTGTGATTATCTTGGTTCCTTTGTCTGTCGGGGTCGGCAGAGTTTATGGTCCTTACTTATTTAAAGCTTTTCTCTGGTTAGTGTTGTTTTCGTGTAATTCTGTGTTTGTACTGGATTGTGAAAATACATTGTCGAATCCGCAAGACTGAAGCTAGTCGGAATTAAATATCGCATGGCACGCAGTTCACCTAATGTTTCTGATTGCACTATCAGAATCAATGTTCATTGCAGGTTGTAATTTTGTAAAAATAGAAACAAAACGTAAAACCAAAAACCAGAATTTTTAATTTAGTTAAATAATTATTAAATTTGTTGATTTAATAAAAATGTTTTATTTTTCTAACAACTTTTATAAAATATAAAAATCAGACCGGTTTCAGATATATATATCTATCATCAGTGAAATTTTTTATATTTATAATAATAAAATAATAATTATTATTTATAATAATAATTTAATAATTTAGTAATTATTAAATTTGTTGATTTAATAAAAATGTTTTATTTTTCTAACAACTTTAATTTAGACCATAAGTATATTATTTATTCGACAATAGGGTTCTTTGCGTTCTGGAAACGATCCTTGCAGTCAGATAGTGTTTTTCGGATGACACATTTTGTAAATTTTATTAACACAAACCCTCAAACAAATTTTATCCATTCTTTATTAAAATAAATCGTATGGTTTAAGTTTAAGATAACGTTTGTTGAATTTTGCTGTTCCGTCACTTTAGATAGTACTCCACATTCCACAACTAACGAAAGAATTAGCTTATTGGTGCATTCATTTCGATTTATTTTCATTTGTAGTATTTCATGTTTATTCTTCAACGAAACGTTTTTTTCTTTCACGCGCAATTATTTTTGATATTGACGTAGGTTAAATTTGCTGTAATTAATTAATGATGCTATAAAAAATAATGAGGGAATTGTAAATTAAAAACAAAGAAATAACGTTAATAGTTAAGAATAATTTTATTATGTGTTTTGTTGATAACTTATTTTAATAACTGGGTTGATAGGTTTTAATACCGTTGGTATTGAAATTTTAAATTAAGGTTGGTGCCTAATTTTAAATCTTAGAATATTAGGGCTTAATGTTATTTTTGATATTTTTTGCTTAGTCACTTTTATTTATCCATAAATATGTTTTCTTTCAGGTAATTGCCATTTGTTCAAATCTTTTCTCACGATGTAATATGGTAAGTTTTAGAAAGTATAATCATTTATTTTATACGCGTTTGTTAATTGAAGTTTTTATGTTTTCTTGAGAATACATTGTACATATCTCCTTATATAATCAATCAGGATTTGGAGGTTCCCCTGAAAATTGAAAGCAATATTAAGGAAAACAGCCCTTAGTGTTCTAAACGACATAAATTTACCTATCTTCAAAAACAACTTGTTTATCTCAACAAACCATTAATTAATATAATCAATAAAATTTCTAAAAATCTATTTATTAATTTAATTAAACCTTCATTCAAAATAATCTTTTCAAACGCAAAAATTCCTTCATCATTTCTTTTCCGTTTATCAAAAAATTTTCACCGTCATCAAAAACACCTGATGAAAAATAATATCATCAAATTTGTTAAGAAATTTCATTTTTTTTTGATTAAATTAGAAATAAAAAAAAATCATGACTAAAATTAGAAAATTGGAAAAAACTAATGACAAGTAATTTAAAATTTCAACAAACAGGAGAAAAGCGTGGAAAAATTTTTTAATGAAAATAAATTGAAAATTTAAATATGTATGTTGAAAAAAGAATTGAATAATTTTAAATTTATGATCCTGTCTGTGATATGACATGAAAAAAGGATGTTAGGTGAAATGAACTTGATAACGATAGATTAGTCAAAGGATTTTGACATGTATTTGTCGATATTATAATACACGATCAGTTTTTACTAGTTTCATCAACTTTATACCATACAAAACTCTTGCTAATTAAAATTTAATTAAAACCTGAATATCATCCAATAATTTAACAACTCGTGATGGTACTGACTTAAACGGAAATCGTTTTAGATAATTTTATTTTTTTAATCGAAAATAAAAAAAATAAACTTAACATGCAAAACGAATCGGAAAAAAATATTAACGACAATCAAACTAGTCACATATATTTTTATATAGATTTTTAATTTATTTTGTTTGTAATCAATCCACATGTAACATTCTGTTTTACTTGGTTGGCTTATATGGAAACGGAAGTTATTTATTTATTTTTAAATTATTTTTGAATTTATTTGCAACATTTCGAGGGATTAGTTAGAAGCAGGCTGTAAATTAAAGAAAAATGGGATGGCAGGTAAAGTGGGTTAATTGTACAGATAATATCACACAGAGTCCACAAATTATTTTTTATATTATTTCTATAAACAGATCTATGATTCGTAAAAAAATATTTGACTCTTAAATAATACATTTTTAAGTGTGTCAAACTGAAAAATAAAATTTATAAAAACTTTATAGAAGTTCAAGTGGTGCCACCACTTGGTTTAATAATGGCTTAACTAATATTATGATACAGATTTTAGTAATTTAATGAGGAGCGTTTCAGTATTGTTTATTTATTATGGTAAAGGCTTATGGTGTAGTTACAGTAGCAGAAATTTGTCTCGGTATTGCCCTGTTCAGGTTTGCCCTAGTTCGATGGGGTCCTGATCATGAGTGTAACACTTTTGTCCTATTAGGTGCTGATTGGGCTAGTCGGATTCGGCCCTGATTAAGTTTGCCGTATACTATTAAATAGGGCGAACACTAGTAAGGTATTTTGTACCAGGTCCTGATCAGATTGCCCAAATAGGTAGCAGACCCGGATCACGCCCTCTCACCGGTGGTCCTAAATAACTTATTAAATTTCAAGAAATACAATACTGACGCATAACAAATTTCAGTTGAAAGATAAAAAATCCCCAGCAGAAATTTGTCAGGGTTCCTCTAGTAAGAATCAGGCACTGAAAGGGGGGCCAAATCAGGCTAACCTGATTGGATTCTTATCATGAATGTAACGCTTTTCCATATCAGGCCCTGATCAGATGGTAAATGGTATGTATTGTGAGACTGTTAATACTTGGTCAAACAAAACAAAAGCTTTGTAAAAAAATACTCAAAAGTCGCCGAACAACTCAGTTGAAACGGACGGCTCTACAAACAATTTAAATTTACGAACAAGTTAACAATTTAAAGTTTCAAATACCTATTTATTATAACTTTGAAAAAAAATTTCAACGAGGTCAGTTTACACTACCATTGCTTATTAATTTGCACTTTGTTTAAACTTTTTACTTGAAATCATTTATCCTCAGTATAAAACAGTGTACTAATTTTTAGAAACATCCGTCTGTGCTTATAAAAAATGCAGTCTGTTCTTAAACTTTTCAATATTTCCCATTGACGAGTTTACATATAACTCTATGTCTGGGTTTTAATTATTGAGGAAGACAGTGCGCCATATGAAAAAGAAATTTGCCCCTAAGGCCTAACTGGATTATTGGTGACCTAATTTTAGTTGTCCTTGCAAATTTTTCTAAAAAATTTGCTTTTCATCATTTTATTTTATTTTTGTTTTTTTTCTTATCATAAAATATTGGCCTATGTCAGTGGTTCTTAAACTTTTCGCAGTCGCGGCGCTCTTTAAATAAATTTTTGGCAATCGCGGGCCCCTTATAATAAAATACTTTCGCGGTCATCATACTCACTATAAAATAATATAATAATCATTAAAATATTCATTTTAAAACAACGAATTTATTGACATATTATGATTAGGAATTGCAATCCCGTGGTGTTTTATGAATCTCGGGACTACGGGATTCATAAATTTAAAATCCCGGGATTCCCGAAATCCCGGGATTTAAAATTTGTATGGAAAACCATAAATAATTAAGAAAAAATACAATTTTCAAATAAAAAACACATAATTCATTTTTTAGTGTCGAAAAGAATAAACACATAAAACATTAACTTACTTATTCAACTTCTTAAAAAAATAAAAATTAAAGAGCCAAAATAAAACTTTAATTATATTACGAAATTAATTACATAAACAAAATCCAGAACCATACACTTTCGAATGATTTAAGAAATAGATTTTAGAAAACATAATTCGTCAAACCTGTTTGTTAATTTGGAAATAATATTTCCGAAGGTTGAAAAAGTCCGTTCTGATTCTACACTTCTTGGTGGAGTGGGCAATTAATTATTATACATTCAATGCAAATGGGGTCCTCTATAACGGTTTTGCTTACTTATTTTCATTTCTCTACCAATTGCGGTGACTAGTTTAATATTTTATGTTGTTGCATTCTGACCAAAAAAAGTTTTTTTATTGGTAATTAAATTGCGTTACAGTTTATCTTCCAAATTGCTTTTCTTTACTAAATCGACTGAAAACTTATCCTTATAGTTACATTTCCGTTGTAATCTCTGCTCGATGATGTTGCAATGTGAGTAGTTAGATCACCTGTTTCACATCCCACGTCTGCTACTGCTGATGTAACTGTTCAATAATCTTCAATAAAAACTTTTATGGATCTTCGACTTGGAACAATAAATATGTTCGATGTATCATCAACAAAAGCAGAGTTTCCATTCTGCAAATACTTAAATACTCAAAATGTTTCGGATTTCCTTGCCTTTATGCTAGTTATTGAGACATTCGTCAACTCGCAAACTAATGGGTTGCTTTGTTTTTCTAGCTCAGTACAACCTTAAAAGCTACAAGTGCATTAGTCAATATTTCATGGTAGAGTGGAATAAAATTGAAGGTGCTTGTGTTTATGGAATAGAGTTTATCCGCTAGCACCCCTAAGATATAAACCTTGATTAATCCTGGCAAATATGACAATTCCGTAATCCCGGGATTTTCTTTTATTAATCTCGGGACTGCGGAATCATAAAAATGGGTCGGGATCCCGGGATTCACTTATCCTTTTTTGGGATGGATCATTCTTGGTACTTAAGTGATGCTGTGAATAAATCTTCGGCCAAGCTGGCTCCAAAGTTTTTACCAGCCATAATAGAATGCTTTTTTTTCATTTACTTACCTTATTCTCTTCTCACCTTGTTTGGTTTAATGAAACCATACCATATTAACCTGTTTAACTGAAACACGTTAATATGGTAAGCATATTTGTATGATTTATTATCATCCAAATATGCTTACCATATTAACGTTAGACGAGAAACACTTAAGACTGATTTCTTTATTTTTATTGGTGATGCTTGATGATGTATTCGGTATTTTTTTCCTGTCTTGTAGGTTAGTAAAGCCAACTTAGAGGCTTAACCTCTACCGTGTTGGTTGTTCTTATACTTAGCTTGAGTATTGATCAACAAGCTTTGTGTTATCGTAGTTTTCCAATTTTTTCCTTTTTTTGATTCGCTAAGTCTTGGCTGGTCAAGGGTGTAAATATCCTTCGTTGAAGGACAGCTGACTGAGTTTTTGCGCTTGTGATGACTTCATGTAGTGTTCCAACCGTAGGTCTGATCGGAAGCTGGATTCATTGATGTGATATGTTCCACTCCTTAATTCCCTTAACTCGAATGAGTTCCTGTTCTCTTTTGCTTTTCGGGTTTGGTATCCTCGGTTAACTAACGAGTATAACCTACTTCTAGTGTCACTATTCTCAGTTACCTGAGTTTTGTTACGACCAGAAACCTTCCACTATTCCACTAATTACGAATCACTGAAGAAATTTTCTTATGTCTACCAAAACATATAACAAGAACTATAATGCGAAATCAACCATTCAGATTTTGTTACAACAAACAAAATTTTATTTAAATAAACTTAGAACGAGCCCATTTTGGTGATACATTTCTAACGACAAATAATATTTTTTTCTTTATTAAAATTTTCAAACACACAATTGACAATACAGTATTTTCCTGTTGTTGTACATAGTCAAATCAAAAGTAAATTTAAAACAGAAAGAGAAAAACTTGTCGTAATTCGTCCGTAGTCAGAAATAGTGATTTAAGTTCACCAATAGAATGATTAACCTGTTTCAATGGTACGACAGAATCTGTAGAATCGAATTAATCCTAAAAAAGAATT